>WNWK01012414.1:0-59785 GCA_009830355.1 Cherax destructor | reverse complement strand
ATTGTCTTTGTTTTGTAATTATTATTATAATATTATTACTGCTGTAATTATAATCATCATCCGTGGTCCCTTTAACCGAATGAACTGTACAGAAGTTTAAAGGTGGCCCCCTCCAAATTACCTCAGAAAAGGTTTAGTAAAAACAATTAGTTCTTTGCCAGGTGTTCCCGGAGCTTACACGCTGAAGGTTGATTAAATTTTTTTTTGGGGACAAGTCCAAATTATAAAAATAAACATGGGAAAATGAGCTTCCCACGTTTTTTCGGTCCGACTTGGACCTTTTAAAAAAGTCTTTTTAAAACGTTAGTGTGACTTTGTAAATGGTAAGTGGATCGCTTGTTTCCCCTCTGTTTATGTGGGGGTTTAAATTTTTTTTTTCCCCAACCCGGTATTGGCTGAAACAATACATTTTTCTTGGTCGGGCCCCCAAAACTAAAATACAGCCAAGAAAATTTAATATATCTTTAACATAAGAATAATAAAGGGGGAAAAGTAAACCCTGTGGGGTTTACTGTCGGTTTACTATCCCATGGTTTACAAAATTTGTATCCGTACCCCCATACTACTTATCTGGTTATTGTTGATAGGGGATTTATAGTTAGATTATTGTTGATATGGGTTTAAAGTTAGATTATTTTTATATGGGATTTAAAGTTAGATTATTGAAAAATTGGTTTATAGTTAGGATATTGTTGCCCGGATTTATAGTTAGATGACATAGAATTTTAGTTAGGTTATTATTGACATAGGTTTTTTTTTATGGTTGATTAATGAAATATGATTTATTGATAGGTTATTACAAACAGGATTTATAAAAAAAAAAAGAAAAAACCCCCTTCTGGAACCAAACACTAATAGGATTTTTTTTTTAAAAGTTATTATTGAAATGGATTTATAGCGGCTAATAATGAACGGGGGCACAGCTTGCAAAAACAAAGGAAAAAGGCGGGGAACTGGGAACTGTTCACGAGAAAAGATATTGAATGCTCACTTTGTCCAAAAACGTTTTAAAAATTTAGCCTCTGCACATCTGGATTTATAGGAGCTTAACTAAACTCATGACAGCCGGGATTATATAAACTGTATATATATTTCATTTATATTACATGCTATTTAAAAATTTTTTGCGTATAATCTCTGCGTTCTTCTTTACTAAGTCCGTGAAAATCATGTGTGACTAGAATATGTTCAGAAAAAAACCCCCGGGTGGGGTTAACCGCGGTCAGGATTAAAACCCAGACCGTCGCGTAAGCTCACGCGACGGTCCCGGGTTTTTAACTTTCCCTTCCCCCCCCGTTATTTTTTTTTAAAAGGGCTTTGATTTCGTGAGTCATGTTCAGTAATGTTTTTGGGTAGTGTAGGTTTGTGTATTTTTTTTTTGTTGTGCTTGTGCACAACTAACATCCTTTCACAAGAAAGTTAAAAATTTTTTTATAAGCCTGTAAAATAACTTCAGCATTAACAAGGCAATGATCAATAAGTTATTAGGTAGCCCGCTATGGTGTTGTGAGTCCAGGAGCCATCAGTGTTGCTTCTTATGGGGGATAAAAGGACTCAGGAAGAAAAGGTTACCATGGATATGAAAGCGCCAAGTATCCGAAAATAAATGTCAATTACCAAAAAAAGCCAAGATAATCTTTGTTAAAAAATGACTTACGAATGTATTCCCCAAGGAAAAAAAGCTTCCCGTTTCGGTCCGACTTGCACTTCTAGCCAGGCTAACACACAAAGGAAAGGGGCCAGTATAAAGGGGGGAAAAGGGACGGGACAAGGTTCTTTTATATAAAGTCATTGGGGAAAAAGCTCGGTTGCTGCAGAACCATCTTTTTTAACCCCTTGGCCATTGTCACTCAGAATTCATGTTTAGTTAACAAACCCAAAAGTCTAATAAAAATTCCCACAGTCTATTGACAACAGAGTTGTCGGGAAATTTTGTTCAAATAAAAAAATAGGATCGACTCTACGACTATAAGAATAGGGGGGAGTTTTTATTCTTTCCCTTTTGATGGCCGCCCATTTTTTTTAAAATATTCCTGTCAGTGCAAAAAGAGAACGTTGATGTATTTATAACCCGGAAGAACAAATCAAGTAAATATCCAAAAGGTAAGGAGTGTTTATAAGGGTTTCCCATATTTTAACGATGGTCAAAATTTTTTTAAATGGCCTGACTTATCGTCCAAAAGTCTAATTTGAACAGTTTCATGAAAATGGCCATTTCTTTTTTTTTAACATTTTTAATTTCGTTAATAGCGTTTTTTGTGTTGACACTAGTGTTGGGAGATGAGCTGCAGCGGGGATGAACTGCTCCTTGACAGACCTTGGAAATAGAAACAAAATTAGTGGATATTCTATGCCAGCATGTTTAAAAGGCATCACCTTGCTTTGGTCTGGGGAAAAAGAAAAATAATATTTCTCCTACCAGTCCTTTTTTTTTAATTCGACTTAGATTGATTTGATTTGACTTCAGGTGTTAAAATAATAATAATAATAATAATAATAATAATAATAATAATAATAATAATAATAATAATAATAATAATAATAATAATAATAATAATAAAATAATAATAATATCTTTTTTCTACAAGTACATGTACAAGGTATACAGACCATAGTTGACGTCAATGACATACTACTATACAGAACGCCGCTTGTTTATGTTGAGCATTTCGGGCAAATTATGTCAGTTTTGTCCCAGGATGCGACCCACACCAGTCCACTAACCCCAGGTACCCATTTACTGATGGGTGAACATGGACAGCGGTGTCTTATGGAAACACGTCCTAATGTTATCCAGCCGTACCGGGGTTCGAACTCCGGACCTCAGTGTGTGAGCTGAGTGCGCTGGCGATCGAGCTACGGGAAAAACATTGTTAAATGCTGATGAGAAACAATCTTGACCAGGCTCTCAATATCCAAAAGAAAGTTTTATTGTTGGATCCTTTTTGGGCCCCTGGGTTTTTGACAATGGGCCAGTCACAATCACTCTTCAAGGTTATTACTGCTGGCAGTGACAAACAAGGCGATGTCTCGCGCTGTTTAATTACCTCAATTAGTGGAGCACGACGACGCCTTTGATGTGGGAACCTGACACTTGCAATACCTTGTTAAACTTAAGTTAATCAAAGACTCGCCATCACCACCCACGTTAACGGAGACGCACCAGCCAGCAGCAGGGTCAATGACCAGTCAGCCAGCAGAGAGGTCAACGACCAGTCAGGAACAACGGTCAACCACATCCTTCCCTCCACTGCAAAGAAAGTTTAGGTAAGACTCTTGTGGGGGGGAGCGAGGGAAGGGGAATAGTTGATGAGAGGAAGGTCATGAAGAAGCAGTGTCGGGCTTAACCCGCAGCTAGGCGCTCGTGGGGCGGACTGGAGGCGCAAAATTTGTCCCAGTTATCAATGAATGGGATTTCAAATTCGTTCAACTAGTGGGTGTCCACCGGTGACCCCCCTCCTGCTGCTCTCACCTGCCTGCAGTACATCACTTCTCCCAGCATGTGCTGCTCTTCTCAACATTAATGGACTCAACACATCGACTCGGGCTAGTAAGTTTATTCAGGTATACAAAATACAGTTACATAGATTATCATACATAAGCATATGTGTGAAGACTGAGGGACTGATTACCTCAAACTCCTCCTCATCTTCCCCGTTCTTCTTTGTTCCGGACTGAAGCAGTCACTGGCTGCAGAAACGTTTCCTCAGTGAAACTTGTCGGTTTTCTAAGTCACTTATATACAAGTAAAAATAATAATCACATTATCCCATAATAATAATAATAATAATAATAATAATAATAATAATAATAATAATAATAATAATAATAATATAAAATAAACTTTATCAATATCGTCTTATAATAATAATAATAATAATAATAATAATAATAGTAATAATAATCATCCATCATCATAATAATAATAATAATATATAAATAACCATTATCATAATCATCCCTTATCATCATTACCACAATAATAATAATAATAATAATTTCATAATTAATAATGGTTGGTATTAGGATGGCGCAGCAACCACCCAGGGAGGTACTACCGTCCTGTGGTAGTAAAGGGTTGTAGACAGCAACCACCCAGGGGGGTACACCGTCCTGTGGTAGTAGGTTGGTGACAGCAACCACCCCGGGAGGTACTACCGTCCTGGGGTAAAGGTTGGTAGACAGCAACTACCCAGGGAGGTACCATCCTGTGGTAGTAGGTTGGTAGACAGCAACCACCCAGGGAGTACTACCGTCCTGTGGTAGTAGGTTGGTAGACAGCAACTACCCAGGGAGGTACTACCGTCCTGTGGTAGTAGGTTGGTAAAACAACCCGCCAGGAGGTACTACCGTCCTGTGGTAGTAGGTTGGTAGACAACAACCCCCCGGGGGGTACTACCGTCCTGTGGTAGTAGGTTGGTAGACAGAAACCCCAGGAGGACTACCGTCCTGTGGTATAGGTTGGTAGTCAGCAACCACTCAGGGAGTACTACTATCCTGTGGTAGTAGGTTGGTAGACAACAACCACTCAGGGAGGTACTACTATCCTGTGGTAGTAGTTGGTAGACACACACCCAGGAGGTACTACCGTCCTGTGGTAGTAGGTTGGTAGACAACAACCGCCCAGGGAGGTACTACTATCCTGTGGTAGTAGGTTGGTAGACAGCAACCACCCAGGGAGGTACTACCATCCTGTGGTAGTAGGTTGGTAGATAGCAACCGCAGGAGTAGAGAACTACCATCCTGTGGTAGTAGGTTGGTAGACAGCAACCACTCAGGGAGTACTACTATCCTGTGGTAGTAGGTTGGTAGAAAAGCAACCCCCCTCAGGTTGGGAGGGTAGCCCTACTATCCTGTGGTAGTAGGTTGGTAGACAGCAACCGCCCAGGGAGGTACTACCGTCCTGTGGTAGTAGGTTGGTAGTCAGCAACCCCCTCAGGGGGGTACTACCGTCCTGTGGTAGTAGGTTGGTAGACAGCAACCGCCCAGGAGGTACTACCGTCCTGTGGTGGTAGGTTGGTAGACAGCAACCACCCAGGAGGTACTACCGTCCTGTGGTAGTAGGTTTGGTAGACAGCAACCGCCAGGGGGGTACTACCATCCTGTGGTAGTAGGTTGGTAGACAGCAACCGCCCAGGGAGGTACTACCGTCCTGTGGTAGTAGGTTGGTAGACAGCAACCACCCAGGGAGGTACTACCATCCTGTGGTAGTAGGTTGGTGAGCAACCACCCAGGAGGTACTACCGTCCTGTGGTAGTAGGTTGGTAGACAGCAACCACCCAGGGAGGTACTACCGTCCTGTGGTAGTAGGTTGGTAGTCAGCAACCACCCAGGGAGGTACTACAGTCCTGTGGTAGTGAGTTGGTAGACAGCAACCACCCAGGAGGTACTACCGTCCTGTGGTAGTAGATTGGTAGACAGCAACCACCCAGGGAGGTACTACCGTCCTGTGGTAGTAGGTTGGTAGACAGCAACCGCCCAGGGAGGTGACTACCGTCCTGTGGTAGTAGGTTGGTAGACAGCAACCACCCAGGAGGTACTACCGTCCTGTGTAGTAGGTTGGTAGAAGCAACCCAGGGGGGTACTACCGTCCTGTGTAGTAGGTTGGTAGACAGCAACCGCCGAGGAGGTACTACCGTCCTGTAGTAGTAGGTTGGTAGAGAACCACCCGGAGGTACTACCGTCCTGTGGTAGTAGGTTGGTAGACAGCAACCGCCCAGGGAGGTACTACCGTCCTGTGGTAGTAGGTTGGTAGAAGCAACCACCCGGGAGGTACTACCGTCCTGTGGTAGAGGTTGGTAGACAGCAACCACCCAGGGAGGTACTACCGTCCTGTGGTAGTAGGTTGGTAGACAGCAACCCCGGGGAGGTACTGGAAACCGTCCCATCGTGGTAGTAGGTTGGTAGACAGCAACCATGGGTTACCCGGGAGGGGAGCAGCAACCCGGGTACTACCGTCCTGTGGTAGTAGGTTGGTAGACAGACCGAACACGCCGAGGAGGTCACACCCCAGTCCTGTGGTAGTAGGTTGGTAGACAGCAAC
The DNA here is from genome assembly GCA_009830355.1 of Cherax destructor. Classification (NCBI taxonomy): domain Eukaryota; kingdom Metazoa; phylum Arthropoda; class Malacostraca; order Decapoda; family Parastacidae; genus Cherax; species Cherax destructor. The sequence continues at coordinate 53,742 of WNWK01012414.1, read as the reverse complement.
CCCCGAGTACTACCATCTGGGTAGGTGGAGACAGCACCGGTACTATCCTGTGGTAGTAGGTTGGTAGACAGCAACCACCCAGGAGGTACTACCATCCTGTGGTAGTAGGTTGGTAGACAGCAACCACCCAGGGAGGTAATACCGTCCTGAGGTAGTAGGTTGGTAGTCAGCAACCCCCAGGGAGGTACTACCGTCCTGTGGTAGTAGGTTGGTAGACAGCAACCACCCAGGGAGGTACTACCGTCCTGTGGTAGTAGGTTGGTAGACAGCAACCACCCAGGAGGTACTACCGTCCTGTGGTAGTAGGTTGGTAGACAGCAACCGCCCAGGGAGGTACTACCGTCCTGTGGTAGTAGGTTGGTAGACAGCAACCACCCAGGGGGGTACTACCGTCCTGTGGTAGTAGGTTGGTAGACAGCAACACCCAGGAGGTACTACCGTCCTGTGGTAGTAGGTTGGTAGACAGCAACCACCCAAGGAAGTACTACCATCCTGTGGTAGTAGGTTGGTAGACAGCAACCGCCCAGGGAGGTACTACCGTCCTGTAGTAGTAGGTTGGTAGACAGCAACCGCCCAGGGAGGTACTACCGTCCTGTGGTAGTAGGTTGGTAGACAGCAACCACCCAGGGAGGTACTACCATCCTGTGGTAGTAGGTTGGTAGTCAGCAACCACCCAGGGAGGTACTACCGTCCTGTGGTAGTAGGTTGGTAGACAGCAACCACCCAGGGAGGTACTACCGTCCTGTGGTAGTAGGTTGGTAGACAGCAACCGCCCAGGGAGGTACTACCGTCCTGTAGTAGTAGGTTGGTAGACAGCAACCGCCCAGGGAGGTACTACCGTCCTGTAGTAGTAGGTTGGTAGACAGCAACTACCCAGGGAGGTACTACCGTCCTGTGGTAGTAGGTTGGTAGACAGCATCCACCCAGGGAGGTACAACCGTCCTGTGGTAGTAGGTTGGTAGACAGTAACCGCCCAGGGAGGTACTACCGTCCTGTGGTAGTAGGTTGGTAGACAGCAACCGCCCAGGGAGGTACTACCGTCCTGTGGTAGTAGGTTGGTAGACAGCAACCACCCAGGGAGGTACTACCATCCTGTGGTAGTAGGTTGGTAGACAGCAACCACCCAGGGAGGTAATACCGTCCTGAGGTAGTAGGTTGGTAGTCAGCAACCACCCAGGGAGGTACTACAGTCCTGTGGTAGTAGGTTGGTAGACAGCAACCACCCAGGAGGTACTACCGTCCTGTGGTAGTAGGTTGGTAGACAACAACCACCCAGGAGGTACTGCCGTCCTGTGGTAGTAGGTTGGTAGACAGCAACCACCCAGGGAGGTACTACCGTCCTGTGGTAGTAGGTTGGTAGACAGCAACCACCCAGGGAGGTACTACCGTCCTGTGGTAGTAGGTTGGTAGACAGCAACCGCCCAGGGAGGTACTACCGTCCTGTGGTAGTAGGTTGGTAGACAGCAACCGCCCAGGGAGGTACTACCGTCCTGTGGTAGTAGGTTGGTAGACAGTAACCGCCCAGGGAGGTACTACCGTCCTGTAGTAGTAGGTTGGTAGACAGCAACCGCCCAGGGAGGTACTACCGTCCTGTAGTAGTAGGTTGGTAGACAGCAACCGCCCAGGGAGGTACTACCATCCTGTGGTAGTAGGTTGGTAGACAGCAATCACCCAGGGAGGTACTACCGTCCTGTGGTAGTAGGTTGGTAGACAGCAACCGCCCAGGGAGGTACTACCGTCCTGTGGTAGTAGGTTGGTAGAGAGCAACCACCCAGGGAGGTACTACCGTCCTGTGGTAGTAGGTTGGTAGACAGCAACCGCCCAGGGAGGTACTACCATCCTGTGGAAGTAGGTTGGTAGACAGCAACCGCCCAGGGAGGTACTACCATCCTGTGGTAGTAGGTTGGTAGACAGCAACCGCCCAGGGAGGTACTACCGTCCTGTAGTAGTAGGTTGGTAGACAGCAACTACCCAGGGAGGTACTACCGTCCTGTGGTAGTAGGTTGGTAGACAGTAACCGCCCAGGGAGGTACTACCGTCCTGTGGTAGTAGGTTGGTAGACAGCAACCGCCCAGGGAGGTACTACCGTCCTGTGGTAGTAGGTTGGTAGACAGCATCCACCCAGGGAGGTACAACCGTCCTGTGGTAGTAGGTTGGTAGACAGTAACCGCCCAAGGAGGTACTACCGTCCTGTGGTAGTAGGTTGGTAGACAGCAACCACCCAGGGAGGTACTACTGTCCTGTGGTAGTAGGTTGGTAGACAGCAACCGCCCAGGGAGGTACTACCGTCCTGTGGTAGTAGGTTGGTAGACAGCAACCACCCAGGGAGGTACTACCATCCTGTGGTAGTAGGTTGGTAGACAGCAACCACCCAGGGAGGTACTACCATCCTGTGGTAGTAGGTTGGTAGACAGCAACCACCCAGGGAGTAACGTCCTAGGAGTAGGGAACAACCCGGAGTCCGTCCGAGGTAGTAGGTTGGTAGACAGCAACCACCCAGGGAGGTACTACCGTCCTGCCAAGTGAGTGTAAAACGAAAGCCTGTAATTGTTTTACATGATGGTAGGATTGCTGGTGTCTTTTTTCTGTCTCATAAACATGCAAGATTTCAGGTACGTCTTGTTACTTCTACTTACACTTAGGTCACATACACATTGTTAGGAAGCATTTCTTCAGCCACAGAGTAGTCAGGAAGTGGAATAGTCTAGAGAAAGACATAGTGGAGGCAGGAACCATACACAGTTTTAAGACGAGGTATGATACAGCTCATGGAGCAGGGAGAGGAGATACCCAGTAGAGGGCAGCGCAGAGGCGGGGCCAGGAGCTGAGTCTCGACCCCTGCAACCACAATTAGGTGAGTACAATTAGGTGAGTACATGCATGCACAAGCATATATATACACACCCCTCTAGGTTTTCTTCTGTTTTCTTACTAGTTCTTGCTCTTGTTTCCTCTTATCTCCATGGGGAAGTGGAACAGAATTCTTACTCCGTAAGCCATGCGTGTCGTAAGAGGCGACTAAAATGCCGGGAGCAAGGGGCTAGTAACCCCTTCTCCTGTATATATTACTAAATGTAAAAGGAGAAACTTTCGTTTTTTCTTTAGGGCCACCGTGCCTCGGTGGGCCACCCTGCGTCGGTGGAATACGGCTGGTGCGTTGAGATAATAATAATAATTAATGAAAATAATAATACTAATAATAATTAATAATAATAATAATAATAATAATAATAATAGTAATTGATAACGATAATTAATAATAATAATAATAATAATAATAATAATAATAATAATAATAATAATAATTAATATTATATTATTATTATTATTATTATTATTATTATTGTTATTAATAGTAATTAATAACGATAATTAATAATAATAATTAATAATAATAATAGCTGGTCACAAGTAATTTCTCAATAGTTGAACGAGTTTAACGAGTCTTCATAATTGATCATTAACCGTAAAACTGGAAAAGGTAAATTATATCGGTCATTATGCTAATACCCGACCACCAGGGACATGTACTCACGGACGTGTGAACACGGACAAGTTCTCACGGACGTATTAACACGGACAAAAGCATGGACATACCTAGCAACACGGGCATGTAAACACGGACATATCAACACATCGTGTAAACACGGACATATCAACACATCGTGTGAACACGGACAGCAACTCGGATAAGTCCGTCCACGAGGAAGCGTTACGTACAGCGGGAAACGTCAGTAAGCGTAGCAGGAAGCTCTATGTGGCCTTTATTAAGTTAGATTTCACTCTTTGTAGAGCTTTACAAGTCATGTTTCTCTTTTATAAAGCTTTATAAAGTTGTTGTTGTTTTCCTTTTTTAAGAGCTTTATCAAGTCATTTTATTTTCTTTGTATACGTGTACACCAACACCCGGATAAAAGGAACAGTTTACGTGTACACCAACACCCGGATAAATTGAACAGTTTGCTCAGTGGGAAGGAGATCCACAATAACAGTCTTACCTGGAGTTTACCTGGAGTGTACATGAACTTTACCTGTAGTTTACCTGTAGTTTACCTGTAGTTTACCTGTAGTTTACCTGTAGTTTCCCAGTACACTATGAGGCTGCGCGACTTCTCCCATCCCACAACACTCGTGGGATGGGAGACTATGATAAATCCTCCCCATAAAATTGTGTCACATTTCTGACTTTTTTGGGTTATTCTGATGGGTAATTTACACATAGGTTACTATGCACCGTAGCTCGATTGGTTGCGCACACAGCTCATACACTGAGGTCCGGGGGTCGATCCCCGGTACGGGTGGAAACACTGGGGCATGTTTCCTTAAGACACCTTCTGTCCATGTTCACTTATCAGTAAAATGGGTACCCGGGTGTTAGTGGACTGGTGTGGGTGGCATCCTGGGGACAAAATAACAAGCGGCTTTCTATATAGTAGTATGTCATTGATGTCAGCTATGGTCTGTATACCTTGTACATGTACTTGTAGAAATAAAGATTATTATTATTATAGTAGTAGTAGTATTTATGATAATTTGTGTAATTGTATTTATGAATTAGAATTAGACACATGTACACATGGTCTGTAGTTAGCCATCGTCCAGATCTTTCCTTTAAGTGCAGGAACATTGAAATAGATTATAGGTGACATTTGGAAAATGTCACCACTGAGTTCAGTGATCAAAAATCTAAAAGAATCCCGACAATTGATTTTTTTAAAACCATCCTTGGGTATCTTTAATGAGGAAACGTTTCACAACGCAGTGGCTTCATCAGTCACACCAGCATCTTGGGATCTTGATACAGGGAATTGTTCAGTTGCTTAACCTAAAGTCATGACTTACTTCCACATGTGGATTTGTCCACTGCAGTATCTCCTACGACTGCTTCACCTCACTTGTCTACAGTATATAAGCCACTTCTTTGCACATATGCCGTATTCTTTTCAAGTTTGTTGGACTGATTACATCGACTCCAGGCTGAGGGACTGATTACTTCAAACTCCTCCTGTTCTTCACGATTCTCCTTTGTATGGACTGATGAAGCCACTGTGTGGCGAAACGTTTCCTCAATAAAGATACCCAAGTGTTGCACATGTGTATTTATGTATAGCAGTTCCTAATAAATCTACTAAATCAGTAGATATTGAAAACTTCCTACTCATCCCATGTCGAAACTTCCCACACTTCCTTCCACGTCTGATACTGGTATAGGAATTATTTATATTAAATATACAGAAGAGAAGCAGGGAGTGTAAGCAAATACAGGCGGGCCCCGCTTTACGGCGCTTCGTTTTACGGCATTTCGCTAATGCGGCAGTTTTCATATATAGCCAGTCTTCAGTTATTAAGACTTCCTACAATAAATATATTCACCACTCACTGTAAACTAATGAAGCAAATATTTAAAGGCGAGTAATATCTGCACTTTATAAGCATTTTTTTAGGCCTAGCTCTATTGCTCACTTAATATATGATAGTGTAAACGTGTTATCAGGCTTTAATATGTATTTCAAAGTGAAAAATGGCTATGATTCACTTTACTGCGATTTTTCCTTTATAGCAGCAGCCCGGAAACTACCATGCTGAGTAGCGGGGCTCTATAGTAGCCCAGAGCTTAACCTGCTGTATAAGCGGGGCTCTATAGTAGCCCAGAGCTTAACCTGCTGTATAAGCGGGGAAGAATAGTAAGCCGGAACCTAACCTGCTGTGTAAGAGGAGCCCTATAGTAAGCCGGAACTTAACCTGCTTATAAGCAAGGCCCTATAGTAACCCATAACCTAACCTGCTGTAAAGTGGGGCCCTACAGTAGCCTGGAACTTAACCTCCTGTACAAGCAGGGCTCTACACTAGCCCATAACCTAACCTGTTGTATAAGTAGGGCCCTACAGTTGCCTAGAACTTAACCTGTTGTATAAGTGGGGCCCTACAGTAGTCTGGAAGTTAATTAACCTGCTATATAAGCGGGGCCCTACAGCAGCCTGTTACCTAACCTGCCGTGTAAGTGGGGCTCTATGGTAGCCTAGAACCTAACCTGCTGTGTAAGTGGGCCCTACAGTAGCCCAGAATCTAACCTTCTGTATAAGTGGGGCTCTACAGTAGCCCGGAACCTATCCTGCTGTATAAACGAGACCCTACAGTAGCCCGGAACCTATCCTGCTGTATAAGCAGGACCCCTGAAACCCCTCTCCAGGTATAACAAGATACTTTCTATATAGCAGTAAGTCATTAATGTCAGCTGTGGTGTGTGTACACCTTGCACATGTACTTGTAGAAATAAGGATTATTACTGTTGCTATTATTATTATTATTATTGTTATTAGAAGGTACGTTGAGCGAGCTGTAGGGTAATGTCAATGACTTATTATGAATTTCCTCACTGTACTTTAAACGAGATGCCAAATTCTCTAGACGTGTGCTGGCAGACTATGTGAGTATTAAGTTTATTACCAACCCGGCATCACTGTAGCAGCGCTGGGTGTCGCCCCAGTGAATGCACTATGAATGTGCGGCTCCCCTGCGAATCAAAGTGCCTATATTGCCTGGTTATTGCCAATCCGGAGCTCGTTATTACAACCCACCAGAAAGCTGCAGAGCTCCAGAATTTCTGGGACCAGTAACCTTACATATAAGACATCCCACTGACCTGTAACGCCCGGTACATCCCCAGAGGTGTGTGTATACCTGGAGAGGGTTTCGGGGGTCAACGCCCCCGCGGCCCGGTCTGTAAACAGACCTCATGAGAGTGTATTTTTAATCCTTATCTAAATGATTCATGTAGCATTGACGTTATTTGTTGTAGGTGAAATAAGATGCTTCAGGTACCTGATATCTAACATTCACAATTAAAATATTAAATGTTTCTCTGAAATACACTTTAATAGTATTTATTAATGATAGTAATCCGAATAATGTTAAATATTTTCCCAGATAATAATAATAATAATAATAATAATAATAATAATAATAATAATAATAATAATAATAATAAAGAATAATAATAATAATAATAATAAAGAATAATAATAATAATAATAATAATAGATAATAATAATAATAATAATAATAATAATAATAATAATAATAATAATAATGGAATAAAACAGTGATTATGGGACTGTATAGAAAGAGTTTGCAGTCACGTGATTAGAGCAGCTGTGTCCACCATTTTGCAGGTCAAAAACGCCGTTTTCATCCAATAGCAATTATTTTTCATCCAATAGCAATTATTTTTCACCCAAAAGCCATTAATATTTCACCCAATATCCATTATATTTCATCCAATTGCCATGAAGTCAGATTTTATAAGTGTTATGCCATACAGCTGATTACTTACACAAAAGTAACAGATCATTGCTGTAGTGTAGAGCAGTAACTGAGCTCACCCACCAACATTTAGGTATATTTATTCCGAAACGTATCGCCTACGCAGTAGGCTTCTTCAGTCGAGTACAGAAGAGTTAGCAGAAGCAGCAGATATGCTAACTCCTCTGTACTCGACTCAAGAAGCCTACGGTGTAGGCGAATCGTTTGGGAATATTCCAAAATGTTGCGTATGTATATTACTTATGAACTTGTCGGTATTGTATACTGTTTTCATAGTGACCCATTATGCCTCTGACTGTCTGTCCTCATTACACGCGTGGTACAGGCACACCTCAGGCTGCTGAACAGCCTGAGGTGTGCCTGTATCATGCTCATGTATGAGGCAGGACACAGGTGTTCACAGTTTATTGACAAATGAATTACAGATAAACTTGAGTGGATCACCTCTCACATAGACCTCCAGGAGATCCCTCTCACATAGACCTCCAGGAGATCCCTCTCGCATAGACCTCCAGGAGATCCCTCTCACATAGACCTCCAGGAGATCCCTCTCAACGAGGCCTCCAGGAACAAGATGAAGGTGATTCCTTGGCAGTCGAATACAATTTTTATTTTTTAAATAGATGTAAGAAACCAAGGCTAGAAAAGAACTAGAAAACCAGTTTGAAGAAGTGGAACAGTACATACGGGAAGTAGCGGTTCCATTGACCACTATAATTAAATATGCCAAGTAAAACATTTTACGTAGAAGTAACAAGATCAGTAGATTGCAAAACGTTGTCACTGTTAATAAATCCACCGAAGTACAGTTTATATTGAGATGCTAATGATAAGGAATGCGAGGTGTGTGGATAGAAACAAGGACCACATTATCAAACTATATTTTACTGAAGAGTTTCGCCAGCCAGTGGCCTTATCAGTACAATGCCTTGCAGAATTAAATACAGAAGACAGAAGATAAGGTAATCAGACCCTCATCCTAGGAGCAATCTCGATGAATCTGAAGCACAGGCAGGAAGACGGGCGCTTGTATACTGAATTAAGATGAGCTGCAGCAGATGAGGGCATTGTCATAAGTGGGCGGGACCCACCAGTGTCACCAACAGCAACAGTGAGAGGCTACAAACAACCTCCTGGTGTCACTAACAACAGTGAGAGGCTACAACCTCCTGGGGTCACTAACAACAGTGAGAGGCTACAACCTCCGGTGTTAACAACAGTGAAGCGTACAACCTCCTTGTCACTAACAAATGCAGTAGTAAAACCTTTCCTGTGTATAACAACACAGTAAGACTAAACTCACTGTTATAACAACAGCAGTAGAGAGCTAAACTGGCCTCTTGTCACTAAAACAGTGAAGGCTACAACCTCCTGGTTCACTACAACAGTACAACCTCCTCGTTCACTACAAAACAGAAGAGGTACAACTCTCCTGGAGTCCTAACAACAGGAGGAAGACGGGCGCTTGTATACTGAATTAAGATGAGCTGCAGCAGATGAGGCATTGTCACAATGGGCGACTCACCAGTGTCACAACAGCAACAGTGAGAGGCTAACAACCTCCTGGTGTCACTAACAACAGTGAGAGGCTACAACCTCCTGGGTCACTAACAACAGTGAGGCTACAACCTCCTGTGTCACAACAACAGTAGAGGCTACAACCTCCTGGTGTCACTAACAACAGTAGAGGCTACAACCTCCTGGTGTCACTAACAACAGTGAAGGCTACAACCTCCTGTGTCACTAACAACAGTAAGAGGCTACAACCTCCTGGTGTCACTAACAACAGTGAGAGGCTACAACCTCCTGGTGTCACTAACAACAGTGAGAGGCTACAACCTCCTCGTGTCACTAACAACAACAGTAAGAGGCTACAACCTCCTGGTGTCACTAACAACAGTGAGAGGCTACAACCTCCTGTGTCACTAACAACAGTGAGAGGCTACAACCTCCTGGTGTCACTAACAACAGTGAGAGGCTACAACCTCCTCGTGTCACTAACAACAGTGAGAGGCTACAACCTCCTGTGTCACATACACCTCACTCTCCCGTTCCATCACAATACAACATAAACTTTTTCTTTTACTATCAAAGTTATATACAGCTGACAGTGTGTGTGGATACCTTGATCTGTATGACAGCTCACACACTATTGTGTTTTCTTCTGACATACGAGTACTCCATCACACAGGAAGAGTTTTTTAATATACGTCGTCAAACAGGATGCTTTACCTATCATTTGTCATAACAATGGATGGTTTTCAGGTTTCTTTAATCGAGAAGGTTTCGCCTACACTGTAGGCTTCATCAGTCGAGGTGGTAAATATGGAGGCAGCAGTGGAGAGGTAAAGATGGTGTAATCAGTTCGTCAACCATGAGGGGGTCAGTCTCTCAGCCTGGAGAAGTGTTCCAACTTCATAGTTTTGAACACAGTGAGACTATGAAGCTGAATACGTCTCCAGGCTGAGGGACTAACCACCTCAAAGTACTTGTTTAAGGTTGTTGGACTGATCACCTCGCTATTGTTTGTGCTTTCAACATAGTATTTGCTTCCTCTGTGCTCGACTAAGGAAGCCTACTGTGTAGGTGAAACGTTTCCTTATATACCCACATGTTGCACATGTCTTACTAATGTTGGTACTCTGTACCATTTTTATATTGGTGCTATTTCGGTATTTTCTTTGTCTTCCCGAGCATGCAAGACCACGTCAGAATGATCCAGTAATTATGAAAGACAGAACAATGATGCACTCTCACGGGTCTAGAGTATGTTATTAGCAATCTGAATCCATGTTATTAGCAATCTGAATCCATATTATTAGCAATCTGAATCCATGTTATTAGCAATCTGAATCCATGTTATTAGCAATTTAAATCCATGTTACTATCAGTCTTGCTTTGTAGAACTATTTCAAAGATTCTGATAATGTGGGATTTAAACATCATCATTCTGTAGTTGTTGTTGTTTACAAGTACATTAATGTCATTTCTATTGAGTGGGGTTATATTGGGACTTTTAGTGGGAGTGGGATGACACCTGTGTACAGCCTTCTACCTAGAATATTTAAAGATTAATTGTGCTTATAAATCTGAAAGTCTTATAAATCTGGAGTCCCAAGAGCCTGGACCTGGGACAGAGTGTACTGGCAGGCTATCAATGGCTTCTTCGAAGTCAAGTGGGGTTATGTAAGAAATTACGGAGATGGTTACAGAGTTTTCAGTCTCATTCTTGAAAAATTCATTTGGACTTTCAATCTTTAAATAGATTAATGACTTACTAAACAAAGAGTTATATTGGAACATTAGAATTTCACTCATTTCTTTGTTGTCGTCAGTGTAAGATAAGTGTTAAACACTTCTATATCTACTACGTGAGACTAACAACCAGATAAGGAGCCAGAAACTTCCTCTGGGACCTTGATCACTTCTGATCACGTCTAATAAGCAGTCTGCAGTAAACAACACCACAGAGGCTGAGGAGCCTCTGAATACGATAACTGCTGGGGTAGCCAGGGACCTTGACAAGGCAGAACATGCCGACACTGCAAAGGTCATTATAATCGCCCCCTCAGTTGCCAAACTGTGCCACATTCCTACCTTATTAAACACTAATAAATACGTACCCACCACATACTACAGGACAACTTGACATAGCCGGAGGTGGACCAGCCATTGCAAAATTAATTATAAGGAAGCCACAGGCAGGGGCGTTTTACTGTTTACATCCTTACCCGAAGTCCATCACTCCATTTGTGCAGCAATTATTTTTTCCGTGTGTCTTCAGCTCAAGTCTCACAGGACACGACACATCGCTCATACGACGCACTCTAACCTCATCAGTACCCTCGGCTATATGGCAATCCAGACTACAATTGGTGTCACACTTAAAGCACAGATTGTGTCATAAACACGTCCAACATGAGACGAGCCTTTATTAGGGGAGATTACCCCCGGCTCGTTGGAACACTAGGAGATGGTTGTTCATTGTTATATTGAGTGATCCAGTTTACTGGAATCCTGGGAGATTCTCCTTCTTTGGAATTCTGGGAGATTCTCGTTCGTTGGAATCCTGAGAGATCCTATTAATTGGAACCCTATGAGATTCCCGTTCGTTGGAATGCTGGGAGATTGCCGTTCACTGGATTCGTAGGAGATTCTCGTTCGTAAGAATCATGGAAGTTCCCCGTTCCCTGGAAAACTGGGGGACTCCCGTTCGTTGGAATTCTGGGAGGTTCTCGTTCGTTGGAATCCTCGAAGATTCCCGTTCGTTAGTCATACGAGATTCCCGTTCATTGGAATCCTAGTATCAGACACGAACTTTTTACCCTCGACCAACTAATAAAAGTCCCAATCAGATAGACACTACAAGCACTAACTTCCACTAAACAAACTTATGAGGCTTCAAGTAACGTATACTCAACCTTCGTCAGCTAGCTCGAACCTCTTAATTGGCTATGAGACGTACGTAATGAAGGAGCAAGAACAACAAAGTGGACTCCACGTCAGTAGCTAAGCTAATTAATTATCTTGGGTTCGCTAAAACGCAATGCGCCTCTACAAACCTTGCCAGAGGTGGGTGGCTACAAATTTGGTCCTAACCACGGCATCAAAGACGTGCTTAGAGACATGAAAATGTTAGTAATAAGCTTTCACTCTCTAGTGCATCAGCTTTACAAATGAGCCCATAGAACTATGGGTTCACCCAGTCCACAGAACCAGATACATAAAGCCTTGCGGAACACAGCTCTGTGAATACGTTCTTACACCCTTCACAGAATCAGACCTACTGTTTCTTGCAGAACACAGTTCTTTGAATACTTGTTACGTTCAGTTCTACTTTATTTAAGTTTTTGAATGATTGTTTAGTGTTTAATTAATAATGGTTAATGTTAAAATTATGTAATGGTAGCAAGTGACCTGTTGCAATAACCCAAATAATTGTCACTATAAGGAGGAGGTATTGCCCTCCTGAATGATAGACTTAACTATAACCTGGCAAACTGCCAGTCCAGTCTCTTAACCTTAACATTCGCTCAGAGAACAGGTGTCATTTTGCCGCTGTTCACGAAGGTCGAGGAACATAAACACCATCCCACAAACACACTGTCATTTTTGGAACTTAGAATTTCTGAACATAGTCTTGTATCTGCAGCTCATGTTCACGATAAGTGCTTTGTTCTCTGAGATCCCTTACTGATTTATACAGTGACATGTGTGTTTAGTTTTTGGTGATAATGTTCAATGTCAACTATCGTTTTAACTGAATAATAATAATAATAATAATAATAATAATAATAATAATAATAATAATAATAATAATAATAATAATAATAATCTTTATTTCTACAAGTACGTGATACAACTTATATAGACCATAGCTGACACCAGTGACATACTATACAGAGAATCCCTTGTTATGCAGAGCATTTCGGGCACCTTAGGTTAATTTTGTCCCCTGGATGCGACCCACACCAGTCGGCTAACACCCAGGTACCTACTTGCTGATAGGTGAACAAGGACAGCAGGTGTCTTAAGGAAACACGCCGAATGTTTTCACCCGTACCGGGGATCAAACCACGGACACTCAGTGTGTGAGTTGAGTGCGCTACCAACCGAGTTACGGGACACTTATGAATAAGACACGTGCAACATCAGGTATCTTTATTGATGAAGCATTTCCCCAGGGATGCAGCCATCATCAGTCGAATAAAAAGATGAATTTCAAACCTGGAGAGAGTAAATGAAGTGGAGAGGCATATATATACTGGAGTTATATACTGGAGATGAGGTCATAGATGAGGTGGGACCACTGGATCATCCTGAACACTTGTTAGCGAGAGAGTTACTGAAGACTTTCCCACTACCACAATCCTCAGGTGTTGCTGTGACAGAGACACAGAGTGACTGAAGGGAAGAGGTGACTGACGGAGTCTCAAGGTAAAGCTGCTTGTTTGTGTTTCTGTCTGGTTGCCTTTCTATCTGTCAGGCTGTTTTTCTACATGTTTGCCTTCCTGTCTTCCTGCTTGCCTTCTTTTCTATACCTATCTCCCTTTCTGAATGCCTGCTTTCATGCTTGGCTTCTTTCCTTTTAGCCTACCTGCTTTCATGCTGCCTTCTTTCCCCCCCCCTCCCCTGTGTCATCCTTCCTGTTTGCCTGCCTGCTCTCCGTCTGCCTTCTTCCCTCTGAGTGTGCCTGCCTCTCAACCTGCTTACCTGCCTGCCTGACTTAACATACAACAGAGCACACGCAACGAGGGATTAGATCCATAATGTAATATTCAAATTCCCTCTGCAAGTCGTTGATATTTTCACTCCATGACAGTCTAGCAATTGCTGGTGTATAACATACGCTGCTGAGTGTGGAATGAGGTCAGAATACCTGAGCAATGAAAGAGGTTGCAATTTTCCCGCTGTCAGTGCCAAATGTGAGGAGAAAAACGGGAATAATTTCAGAGGAATTCCTGCGAAGAATTTGGAAATAAGGTGAAAAAATTGTTAAAATTCCAAAAAAGGGGTTCCCCCTTTTTTCCTTGCCCCCCCTTTCCACCTTCATTTTTTTTTAAATTTTTTTATTCCCAACCCAAACCCCTTTACCAAAAAAACCCTACACTCCCCAAAATTAAACCCCATTACATAAATCCCCCTAATTCACACAACAAAAAAACCCAAATTTTCCATATAAACCCAAAAAAACCCCCAACTTCCCCATCCCCCAAAAAAAATAAACAATTCCCAATTTATCCCAAAAACACCAAACAAAAATTCCAAGCCCCCAAAATACTCCCCCAATCCCCACAAAAAAAAATTTTTTTAAAAAAAACCCCTTTCTTAACCAAAACATTTCAAAAAAAAATTTTTCTTACAAAAAAAATACTAAAAATTTTTTAACCACCCCAAAAAAAATTCCCCCAAAACCCCCCACTGAAAAAAAATCATAAAATTACCCCATTTTTCCATTACCCAAAACCCACAACATACCCCAAATCCCCCATAAACACATCCAAAAATATCCAACAAACTTTCCCTCTTAAAAAAACACATTTTCCCAACCCCCAAAAATTTCCCCTCCCACCCAAAAAATTTCCCCACCCCTAATTCCCAAAAACATTTCCCCAAAACTTTACCCCCAAACTTTTAAAAAAACCCACCAACCAAAACCCCCCAAAAACCCCACTTACCACCACATCAAACCCCCACCACAAAATCCCCCCAAAAACCCCAACTATAAAACCCCCCCCTTCCCACCGCACAAACCCCAAAACCCAACACCAAAACTTCCCCATACTAAAAAACCCCCCAATACTCCCAAAACATAACCCCCCCCAAATCACTCCCCCACAAAATTTTCCCCAAACCCCCCCCCCAAAATCCTCCACCCCTTTCCCCCCTTCCCACCGGCCCCACTTCCCCTCACGCCACCCAACTTCCCCAACCCACTTTCCCCCAAAAAATCCCCCCCCATTCCACCCCCCCAAAAAACCCCCCCAAAAACCCTCCCCCAAACCCCTCCACCATCTTCCCCCTCTCCCCCCCAAAACACTTACAACCCCTTTCCCATCTCCCACTCACCCACCCCTACTTCCTCCCCCTCACCCCAAACCCCCCCCCCCAAATTTTCCCCACCCCTCCCCCACCCCTCATCTCCCCATATTTCCCACATCCCCCACCCACCCCCCCCCCAATTTTCCCCCCAAAAGCAAAAACCCCCAACCCTTTCCACTTTAACCCCCAACCCCCCAAACTAACCCCCATCCAAAAATCCTCCACCACAACATGTCCCCACAAAAACCCTCCCCCCCCTCCCCTTCCCAAACCCCAAAAACTTCCACATTCCCCCCCCCCCAACCCCCCCCTTTACCCCCCCCTTCCACCACATCCCTCCCCCAAAACTCACTCCCAACACCCCACCACTCCCCCAAAAACTCACCCCAAACCACTAAAACCCCCTCCCCAAACATCACTCCCCACTTCCACCCCCTCCCCCAACCCCCCCTTTTAAACTCCTCCCCAAAAAAAAACCCAAACAAAACCACCACCCCCCCCAAAACATCCCCTCCCCTTCCCCCTCCTCCCCCCAACTTCCCCCCAAAACCCCCAAACATCCAACAAATCCCACAAAACCTTACCCAAAACCACTCCAAAAAAAACACCCTCCCTCCTCCCCTTTCCTCTCCTCCCCCACCCCCCCCCCCCAAGCCCCCCCTCCCCCCCCCCGGGCTGTAAATCCTCCCCCCCCCAACCCCCTTTTTCCACCTCCTGCCCCCATTCCCTACCCACCCCAACCCACCCCTACTCCCCACCCCTTTACCCCACCCCCATCCTCCCCCCAAAAACCCCATTTCCACAAAACCCCCCAAAACCCCCCCCCAACCCCCACCCCCATCCCCATTCCCCCCAAAAACCCCACCACACAACCCTCCTTCCCCAAAAACCCAAAAACCCAAAATCCCCCCTCCACAAAACATCCCCCCACAAATCACCCACACAAAAAAAAATTTTTCCACCCACCCCCCCTCCAAAACCCTTTCCCCCCCTCCCCCCAAAACTTTCCCCACCCCATCCTCCCCCCAAATTTTCCCCCCCAAACTTTCCCAACCCCCCCCCCCTTCCCATCCCCCAAACTCCAACCAAAACCCACCACATCCCCACAAACTCCCCCCCACTCCCTCCCCCCCCCAAAAAACTCACTCCCCAACCATCCACCACTACCCCCACCCCCCACCACATCACTCCACAAAAACCCAAACCTTCCCCAAAACCCCTAAAACATCCTCCCCCCCAACCCCACCACAAAACCCCCCTCCCCCCAACCCCCAAAAATTCCCCACCCATCCCCCTCCCCCCCCCCATCATGCCACCTTTCCCCCAACCCCCACAAACATCCTCCAAAAACTTCCCCTCCTCCCCCAAAACCCCCCAAATTTCCTCTCACTCCCCCACCTCCCCCCCAAAACCCCCCAAAAAACCCCCCCCCCTTCCCCATCATTTCCCCCAAAAACCCCCCCTTTCCCCTCACTCCACAACCCCCCCACACATTCTTCATTCCCAAAAACTCACTCCAAAAAACCCCCCAAACCACCCCCAAACTTAATTTTCCCACCCCCCACCCCACACCCCCCATCCCAACCCCCCCCATAACTCCACCCAAACTTCCCCACCCCAAACCCCCACCCCCCCCCCAAACTCCCACCTCCCCACATCCAAAAACCCCCAACACCCCTTTTTTCCCACCTTCCCCCTACCCCCCCAAAAATCCCCCACCCCCTACTGGGGCCCCCTCAACACCCTTTTTTCCCCCCCCCTCCAAACCCCCCCACACCCCCCCCAAAACCCCCCACCCTTACCATCACTCCAAACCCCCCAAAACCCCCCAATCCTCCCAATTCCCCCAAATCACTCCACCAAAATCCCACCACCCTACCATCACTCCACCCAACCCAACCAAACCCCCCAAAAACATCCTCCCCCTTCCCCACTCCCCCCCCTTTCCCCCCTTTACATTACCAAACTTCCACCATCCCCATCCTCCAAAACCATCCCCCCCTTACCACTCCCCCCCAAACCCCCCCAAAAAATCCATCCTCAACTCCTCCCCCTTTCACTCCCCCCCCCCCAAAAAATTAAAAATTTTTTCCCCAAACTCCCCCAAAACCTCCCCCCCCAAAAACCTCCACCCCCCCCCCCCTTTCCCCAATTTTTGCCACCCCCCCATTCCTCCACCCACAAACCCCGCTAAAAAACATCCCCCCCTTTCCACCCCCCAAAAAAAATTTTAAAAAAAAAATTTTTTAACCCCGGCCCCCCCTTTTCCCTTTCCCCCAAAACTACTCCAAAACTTCCATTTTTCCCCCAACAACTTAAACCATTCCCTCTCCCCAAAATTTCCCACCCCCCAAAAACCCCCCAAAATACTAAAAATTTTCCTTCCTCCCCCAAAAATCCCCAAAACCCAACCCCAAAATAAACTTTCTTTTTACATCCAAAAAAAACCCCTCCCAAAAAAAACATTCAAACATTTCATTTTAAAGAATTACTTTTTTACAAAATTCCCCTTTTCAAAAAAACGCCAAAAATTAACAACTTAAAATTTATTTAAAAAATTTTTTAAAAATTTTCAACATCCCCCAACAAAATTAAACAACACAAAACACCCCTTTAAATATTAACCTATCCCACCCCACAAAGAGCGTCTTCACTATCAGAGACAATTAATACTGTCATCACTATCTTCATAAGCTCAGTACAACTGCCGGACGATCCTCTTCATATTATTCCTACCTAACTATTTTTTTCAATATTACTATTTTTAGGTGGTTTAATTTTTAGAATATTAGACAAAACAAAATTTCACTTTGACAAGTGAAGAAATTGTTCGTCTAGTGATTATTGTATCTTAGTCAGCAACTCCTTGCGCTAAACAATACTAGATCAGCGCTTAATAAAATATATGTCTCTTGGTGTAGAGAAGACAATGGCTGTGAGAGTAAACTTCACACGTATTGAGGCGGAAGTTTGGGGAGAAAAAGATCTTCCCCGTAAGATGAAGTTCTCGTACCGCCGTCGTTTGTTCACCTGCTTCCCACGACCCACAAGACATGTCCAGGGTGGAAAAATTTATCCATCATGGCAGGTTTTGTCTTTCCCTGAATGCAGGTATGGCGCCCAAGAGTGGGATGAGCGGCAGCAGAAGGGCCTTGACGTCAGCAAGGTTCGTCAGGGTGATGAAGTCTGCGTCGAACTTGCCTCTGGAAGAAAAACATTTGGAAGAGTAAAGCTTAACCTTTACGACATTGTCAAGGAAAACGTCGCACAGGGAATCACTACAAACTTCATAAGGTTTCCAGAGGGAAAGGACCTCAAGTCAGCCACTTTGGACTACGAGGTGGTTCTTGAGGCTCCTCGTGAAGAGTTACGCTCCTCTTTCCCTTCTGTCCGACGCCTCTACTATAATTCATACAGTCTTCCTCCTGTATATTTGCCAAAATATGTATCTCAGAACCAATACACTCTGACCCTTACAGAACGTCAGATCATCCTTTAAGATGCTCGATGGAGATCAGCAGATCTCTCGATTGAGATCTAAGGTCCATGAGATCGAGGACAAGACTCTGAAACTCTGCCGTGAAAAAGATACTCTCTCAGTACTCCGTAGGAAGCGCCTCACTTGGGAGATCAACAGCATAAGGAAGTACCTCAGAGGACCCGGCCATGTTAGTCAAGAAGCATAGGTCAGCGACGGTTGAATATTATAAGAATATATATCAGTTTGGTGAACACTTTGTGCTATGGATAAAGTGAATCTTTTATTTTAATTTATAAGTTTAACTTTCTTTATTTTCTTTTGTTTTTATATTTTTAATGTATTAAAAAAAAAAGGAGCTCTAAGAGCAGCCACCTCCACGTGGTGAGTTCTGGGTGTTTAGTGTGACTGTTTCTAATAACCAGTCATGTAAAATAGCTGAGAGCTGCTCACATTGTATATATTGTCTATGTCTGGATAGTATACATCCGGCTTTCACTATCCTATTTTAAAAGCGATCTCGTGGATTCACGAAGAAATTAGACCATGGAACGGGTGGGGCTCGAACCCTTGGTGAATGAGTCCCAAAACTCACACGCCTGGCTTATAATACGCTCCAGAAGTTGCTATTATGTACTTGTTATTATGGTATTTATTAGCGTAATGACGTTAAAATTTGTATGTGAGGATTTAACGTTAATTTTAGAAAGACGAGTTAAATTAACCCACCCATCCTTCAGAGTGCTGACACTGTACTTCCCACCCCTCCCTCAGAGTGCTGACACTGTACTTCCCACCCCTCCTTCAGAGTGCTGACACTGTACTTCCCACCCTTCCTTCAGAGTGCTGACACTGTACTTCCCACCCCTCCTTCACAGTGCTGACACTGAACTTCCCACCTCTCCTTCAGAGTGCTGACACTGTACTTCCCAACCCTCCTTCAGAGTGCTGACACTGTACTTCCCACCCTCCTTCAGAGTGCTGACACTGTACTTCCCAACCCTTCTTCAGAGTGCTGACACTGTGCCTACCACCCCTCCTTCAGAGTGCTGACACTGTGCCTACCACCCCTCCTTCAGAGTGCTGACACTGTGCCTACCACCCCTCCTTCAGAGTGCTGACACTGTGCCTACCACCCCTCCTTCAGAGTGCTGACACTGTGCCTACCACCCCTCCTTCAGAGTGCTGACACTGTGCCTACCAACCCTCCTTCAGAGTGCTGACACTGTGCCTACCAACCCTCCTTCAGAGTGCTGACACTGTGCCTACCAACCCTCCTTCAGAGTGCTGACACTGCACTTCCCACCTCCAGAACTCATGTCTGGTTAACCGGTTTCCCTGAATTCCTTCATACATGTTATCTTGGTCACACTCCGTCAGATTCCAAACACCACCTGCCTCACCAAGCCATTATCTCGCAAAACTCCCTTCCAACTCTTCTCAGCACATTCCCTACAACTATTTTCCTAATTAATCAAACTCATTCTTGAATTAGATTTCATACCACCAAAACGTCGCCTAATTCCTTTTTTCCCCATAATCTTCACATCACAAATTGACCTCCAAAAAAATCTTACAGATCTGCCTTATAATAAAATAAATGCATTATAACGGCCCATATCTTCGTTGTATTTCTTCCACTACTCCCTCGTAAGATAAGAGTGAATTCCTTCTAAATATCTTATTAGTATGTCTCTTTCTTTATGTTCTACCAATCGCCCTTTCTTAATATGCTAGATAGCGATACCAGCTGGTACTTCAGCCCTCACTGTTTATATATCTCTTGTACAGCGGGATCCATTTATATCTCTCTTGTACAGCGGGATCCATTTATATATCTCTTGTACAGCGGGATCCATTTATATCTCTCTTGTACAGCGGGATCCATTTATATCTCTCTTGTACAGCGGGATCCATTTATATCTCTCTTGTACAGCGGGATCCATTTGAAGTGTCTCGTCTGTCCAGCGGTGAATTCTCACTGTGGGATGACACTCTAGTTCCAGTCTTCTCTCAAGGCCCGAGGTGATATCCCGGTGTATTATATTATTCCTCGACTCAAGGAATCGCAATAACACGCTTGCATCACGGAACACGTGGGGCTCGAACCGTAGCTCCATTGTTAGCTCATTCAGCTCATACATTGAGGTCCTGTACAGGTGGAAACATTAGGACGTGTTTGCTTAAAAGGCACCTGCTGTCTCCGTTCACCTAGCAGTAAGTAGGTACCTGGTAATGTTTGTGGTGTGAATCACATCCTGGAAACAAATTTGATGTAATTTGCGGGAAATGCTCAGCATAACAAGCGGCTTTCTATATAGTAATATGTCAATGATGTCAGCTATGGTCTGTATACCTTGTACATGTACTGGTAGGAATAAAGATATTATTATTATTATTATTATTATTATTATTATTATTATTATTATTATAAGCCATGGCATGTGAGAGTTTAGGGACTCACTCACCAAGGGTTCAAACCCCACCCGTCCCATGGTCTAATTTCTTCGTGAATCTACTCACTGCCTCTTAATAATTCCTCTTAATAATTCTGACAACTCGTCACGCACCATGACTCGTTGTTGCCTCCCTGTCAGATACTCTCTGATCCATTGCAGTGCCTTTCCTGTTACGTGTGCCTGATCCTCTAGCTTTTGCGTGTGTGTTTTGTGTGTGTGTATATGAGTATGTGTGTTAGTTACCATTTTGTCCAAGGCATATGTCGATTAGACACTAGGCCTGTTGTATGTGGGTGTGTGTAAGGAAACACTTCGAAATGTTTCCACCCCGCCGGGAATTGAACCCGGGCCTTCCGTGCGTGAAGCGAGAGCTTTAGCCACCAGGCCACCGGGACTTGTGTGTGTGTGTGTACTCACCTATTTGTGGTTGCAAGGGTCGATTCATAGCTCCTGGCCCCGCCTCTTCACTAATTGCTACTAGGTCCTCTCTCTCCCTGCTCCATGAGCTTTATCAAACCTCGTCTTAAAACTATGTATGGTTCCTGCCTCCACTACGTCACTTTCTAAGCTATTCCACTTCCTGACAACTCTATGACTGAAGAAATACTTCCTAACATCCTTTTGACTCATAGGAGTCTTCAACTTCCAATTGTGACCCCTTGTTTCTGTGTCCCCTCTCTGGAACATCTTGTTTCTGTCCACCTTATATATTCCTCGCAGTATTTTATATGTCGTTATCATGTCTCCTCTAACCCTCCTGTCCTCCAGTATGGGCCTGACGTATATGGTGTACAGAGTCTTGAACGATTCCTTAGTGAGGTATTGGAACGCTAATCTTAGGTTTGCCAGCCGCCCGTATGCTGCAGCAGTTATCTGATTGATGTGCGCCTCAGGAGATGTGCTCGGTATTATACTCACCCCAAGATCTTTTTCCTTGAGTGAGGTTTGCAGTCTTTGGCCACCTAGACTATACTCTGTCTGCGGTCTTCTTTGTCCTTCCCCGATCTTCATGACTTTACATTTGGCAGGGTTAAATTCAAGGAGCCAGTTACTGGACCAGGCTTGTAGCCTGTCCAGGTCTCTTTGTGTGTGTGTTTCAGAACACTGTTCGTTACTCGTCCTGACTGTCAAATCCCAGCTCGGAAAATCTCTTTATCCTTCCTTTCCCTCAGGTAGTCTTCCAGCAGAGTTCCATCACTGTTATTCCTCTCTGCACCTCACATTCATGCACCAGTCTTATGGGGCAAACTATCACATGCCTGCTTGCAGTCTGAGAAAATGCAGTCCATCCATCCCCAAATCTCTCTCTCTCTCTCTCTCTCTCTCTCTCTCTCTCTCTCTCTCTCTCTCTCTCTCTCTCTCTCTCTCTCTCTCTCTCTCTCTCTCTCTCTCTCTCTCTCTCTTTCTCTCCAGTCTCCTGTTACTTCGTCAGAGAATTTTAACTGGTTAAGACGAGATTTTCCAACTGTGAACCCGTGAACCTGTGAACCCGTGAACCTGTGAATCCGTGAACCTGTGAACCCGTGAACCTGTGAACCCGTGAACCTGTGAACCCGTGAACCTGTGAACCCGTGAACCTGTGAACCCGTGAACCTGTGAACCCGTGAACCTGTGAACCCGTGAACCTGTGAACCCGTGAACCTGTGAACCCGTGAACCTGTGAACCCGTGAACCTGTGAACCCGTGAACCTGTGAACCCGTGAACCTGTGAACCCGTGAACCTGTGAACCGTACTGACGTGAACCTGTGAACCCGTGAACCTGTGAACCCGTGAACCTGTGAACCCGTGAACCTGTGAACCCGTGAACCTGTGAACCCGTGAACCTGTGAACCCGTGAACCTGTGAACCCGTGAACCTTGAACCCGTGAACCTGTGAACCGTGAACCTGTGAACCCGTGAACTATGAACCCGTGAACCTTGAACCCGTGAACCTGTGAACCTGAACCTATGAACCCGTGAACCTGTGAACCCGTAACCTATGAACCCGTGAACCTGTGAACCCGTGAACTGTGAACCCGTGAACCTTGAACCCGTGAACCTGTGAACCCGTGAACCTGTGAACCCGTGAACCTGTGAACCCTAAGTGAACCCGTGAACTGTGAACCTTATTTATTCATCTTGATTACTCATTATCTTGTATGCATAATATATGTACGTAGTGTGAATAGTACTATATATATATATATATATATATATATATATATATATATATATATATATATATATATATATATATATATATATATATATATATATATATTATATATATATATACAAAGTAAATGGAAAAGGAATAAGAGGATTTCGTGTAGAATATGAATATGCAAACGAAAAGTTTATTATTATTACCAGAAAGAACATGTGTGTGGAGGAGGGGAGGATGATAGCTGTGTAAATAAAGGTATGAAAAAAGATGAATAAATTACGAAGAGACAAAGAGAGGGTGAGAAAAGCGGGAGAGAGAGAGAGGATAGAAAGAGTAGAAAAATAAGTAACAGGGGTATAAAAAGTTTGTAAAAAAAAGGTAAGAGAGCGACAGGATGAAGAAAATTAGACAGAGGGAAAAATGTATGATGGTGACAGTGTAGGAGTGACAGTGTAGGGGTGACAGTGTAGGGGTGACAGTGTAGGAGTGACAGTGTAGGGGTGACAGTGTAGGGGTGACAGTGTAGGGGTGACAGTGTAGGGGTGACAGTGTAGGAGTGACAGTGTAGGAGTGACAGTGTAGGGGTGACAGTATAGGGGTGACAGTGTAGGAGTAACAGTGTAGGGGTAACAGTGCAGGGGTAACAGTTTAGGAGTGACAGTATATGGGTGACATTGTAGGAGTAATAGTGTAGGGGTAACAGTTTAGGAGTGACAGCGTAGGGTGACAGTGTAGGGTGACAGTGTAGGAGTGACAGTGTAGGAGTGTATATATATACTGGCTCCCTCACCTTCGTGTGTTACTGTGGCTTGTCAATGCTCCAAGTCACTATGAAAGCTTCTTCAGTGTCTCTATTTTCTGCACTTTTTGAAGCCTGGCCGAGGCAAATTCTTCTACGCCACCACATATTAAAACAAAAAAAAGAAAAGCGAAATAAAAGTATATTGCAGTTACCTGGTGCATATTGAGGGTTGTTCACACCACCTCTCTGTTTACAAAAGCGAAGAGTTGCTTCGTGAAGGAAAAGTTAACCAATATAGAGTAAAACTTGGAGAGGAGAATGTGGAAGTAAATTCAGACACAGAGAGAACTCCAAGAATATTAAATACAGACAACATATAACAGTGAATTGTGAAGGAAAATAAGTATATGAGGGGGTAATTTATAGTAGAAATGTAGATCAATAAGAGAAGATTGATAACCAGTCGGTTAACACCCAGGTACCTATTTACTGCTAGGTGAACAGGGAGAGCAGGTGACTTAAGGCAACACCTTCTAATGTTTCCACCCGTACCGGGAATCGAACCACGGACCTCAATGTGTGAGCTGAGTGGGCTACCTACGGAGCTACTGACACTGTAAAGTGGTATATTACCAACCATTCTGTAAAATAAATACCCTGACTTTGCCCACTGTAAATAATGCATTACCACTTTTTTGTGCATGTGTGACCTAATTTATGTCCTAATTTGTGACCAGATATAAAAATGTAAATAGTTCACTACCACTGTAACTTGTTCAGCTATCAAAACTCTGTGGCCCAGTCCCTGGACCTATTATGTACCTCTGTTATCTTTTGACTACCGCCCACAGGATGGGTATGGGGTGAATAATAAAGATATTAAACTAACTTTGAGCAATTTAGTCGGGGTGGGGTACATCAGCGCCTCCCCGCAGATTTTCTAGGCCTGGAGAAAGCCGGTAGCTAACTTAGATCAGAAACTCACTTATTTGTGGTTGCAGGGGTTGAACCACAGTTCCTGGCCCCGTATGTGGGCTTATTGTTCTGCCATGGTTTAGATCAGGGGGTCCACGTTATGTAATTGGGAACATTTTTTTCTGTTTTCAAAAAAAAAAATCAGTTTCATATAAATAACTTAATGTTCATGTAAATAACTCATTATAATCCTTATCCACCTCCTTTTGCTGTAACTAATTTTCACAGTTGAGTTACTTAGCTTTTTCAATTTTTAAGGCTATAATGATTGATTTCCACTGTATCTTACAGTTAGGCTTTAAATAATAAGATATTAAGATAAGATTTCTTCGGATTTTTAACCCCGGAGGGTTAGCCACCCAGGATAACCCAAGAAAGTCAGTGCGTCATCGAGGACTGTCTGTCTTATTTCCATTGGGGTCCTTAATCTTGTCCCCCATGATGCGACCCACACCAGTCGACTAACACCCAGGTACCTATTTGCTGCTAGGTGAACATGACAACAGGTGTAAGGAAACACGTCGAAATGTTTCCACCCCGCCGGGAATCGAACCCGGGCCCTCCGTGTGAAGCGAGAGCTCAAGCCACCAGACCATGGAAATAAATCACTTCTGACTTTTTCTGGTTATCCTAGATTATGTATACATTTGCTGAAAGGCAACAGTGAAGTGGCTGAAGCATAAAACAAAGTAAAGAGGATGAAGGAACCATGAGGATCTCAGGTGTAATCACCTGATCATTTTAAAAGACACAGCCCGAAATTCTTAACGATATTTTATTACATGTAAACTACACTTTGAATACTGCTCAAAGATATTTTTTCGAAGACCCCAGTGGATTTCATTCAATCTCTCTGACTTTTTTGCGGGGGTTATCCTGTTACTATGTATGATAATTGTACTCATGTGTACCAGTACTTAATAAAACTTACCGACTTACTGACACCCAGGAATACTCAAGAGGGTGTAAGTTTTGGTCGCCCTCAGAACCCTAAGGGCGACCAGAATCTTACGGATTCTGACCCTCAGAATCCGTGAGAAATTAACTGGGAGAATTTCACTAGCACGCAGTCTTGAATTAACATTAAACCCACATAACTGGGGAGAACTCTGGCACATCTAAAACAGATTTTGCTTACTTATATAGATCACGTTTATAAATTAAATCACGTTTATAAAATTGCTCACGGTGTTCAGAACATATTTGCTACTAAGTTTGTCAGGACTGGGAACCAAAGCAATCATAGTACTAGGGGAAGGGAACACAACTTTGTAGTACCCACAGTCAGTTTACTTGGAGTTTACCTGGAGAGAGTTCCAGGGGTCAACGCCCCTGCGGCCCAGTCTGTGACCAGGCGTCATGTTGGATCAGAGCCTGATCAACCAGGCTGTTACTGCTGGCCGCACGCAGTCCAACGTACGAACCACAGCCTGGCTGGTCAGGCACCGACTTTAGGTGCCTGTCCAGTGCCTGCTTGAAGAGAGCCAGGGGTCTATTGGTAATCCCCCTTATGTATGTTGGGAGGCAGTTGAACAGTCTTGGGCCCCTGACACTTATTGTGTTGTCTCAACGTGCTAGTGGCACCCCTGCTTTTCATTGGGGGGATGTTACATCGTCTGTCGAGTCTTTTGCTTTCGTAGGGAGTGACACTCGTGTGAAAGTTTGGTACTAATCCCTCTAGGATTCAAACACATTTTATTGTACAGCAATAAAGGAATGGAACAAACTACCTGCACATGTCAAAACCAGTCATAGCATGAACCAGTTCAAGAAGAGAGCCAAAAGGTACCTAATGAATATAGCGACAGAAAGGGAGAAGGATTTCTGGTATAACTAACATACATGTGTCTATTACTGAGATATGTCCTCTCTTTAAATGTAAATTTAAATAACTCAGTTTACTTTAGTCCTATTATATATCCTTTTACTGTTTAAAATAATAAGGTACTACAAGGTGTCCCGTAGGTAGGATACCACTTATTCTAAGCAAATTTCCTAAATTTGCTTGTAACAGATAAGTGAACTGTAGATATAAATCCAAATCTAATTTCCATGAACGTGCCTATCTGTGCTCATGATATTGCGAGCACAGATGGGCATGTTTGTGGAGCAACTTGCAATGTGAACAGACTGACTGATGTTGTAGTGACCAGGCTTAGGCTTGGCTACAGGTACTTCTGACAGTTCGGTTGACACAGATGATGATCAAACTAAATGCAAATTATGTTATCAGGCATATGGTCACTGTTAGTTACCATTTTGTCCTAGGCACATGTCGATTAGACACTAGGCCTGTTGTATGTATGTGCGTGTGTGTGTGTAACGAAACACTTCGAAATGTTTCGGCCCCGCCAGGAATTGAACCCAGGCCCTCCGTGCGTGAAGCAATAGCGCTAGCCACCATACCATCGGGGCGTCTTGAACATTATGTGATTAATTGTGCACTTATTGAGGAATATAGAGATAGACAGTATAATAACCTATGTGACATGTCAAGATATCTTATTCATGAAATAAGATACCATTTGTACTAAGCAAATTTCCTAAATTTGCTTGTAACAGATAATTGAAATGTAGATATAAACCCAAATGTACAATTGTTAACCCCTTTGGGGCCTAGTACCTAGGCCTTTTGTGTATCCATATGCTCTTGCGCTACCCTCCACAGGATGGATATGGGGTGCACAATAAACTAGCCACTTCCGTGGCAAAATCTAAATCCCGTAGCTCGATCGCTAGCGCACCTATGGTCACCTATGGTCTGTATACCTTGTACATGTACTTGTATTAAATAAAGATATTATATTATTATTATTATTATTATTATTATTATTAATCTACACATATAATGTTATGTATGACAGTTTATGTAACTGTATTTACTTACTAATGAACTTACTACCAGTGTTCTATACAACGTACGGTGTTATTGGCCCTATAAACAACAAGACAACCAGAGGAGGAAGAACCTCTACCAAGATAAGGACTTCTGTGCCAGCCTTCGTCAGGTGTGGACTTCTGGCTCTCGCCTGACATCATTGATAAATTTCCCCCGTTCTCTCTGGGACACTTGTCCTCAGCTACTTTGCTTGCCTGGCACATTGCAGGAGGAGCACCTGTCATCACCTTAATTTCAGCCAGCTCCATTTTTTCAGCTCTGCGGATAATTCTTTACTGGTTTAGTTGGGAAGGCGGTTACTGAACTTAGGTGGGGATGTGCAGGGTCTCGCTCTGCTGGTGCTTGGCAAGTGGTCCACCTGATAGTAAGTAAGTTTATTCTGATATACACAAATACAGTTACATAGATAATCATACATAGCAGCATATGTGTAGAGAACCTAAGATAACCCAAGAAAGTCAGACAGAGTGACTTATTTCCATTGATCTAATTGGAAACTTCAGGTTTCTATTTCTATTTGCAAAGGAAATCTTGTTCCTTTTTGTTTCATGACCCAGCTTGGGCAACAAATCTTCCCCGTTAGTAAACTGGTGTAGGTGGCATAAGTAAGTTTATTCAGGTATACACAAATACATAAATTATCATACATAACAGCATATGTGTAGAGGACCTAGGATAACCCAAAAAAGTCAGACAAAGTGACTTATTTCCATTGGAGTCCTGGGACAAAACTGACCTAATTTGCGGGAAATGCTCGCATAACAAGCGGCTTTCTATACAGTAGTATGTCATTGATGTCAGCTATGGTTCTGTATACCTTGTAGAAATAAAGATTACTATTATTATCGGGAAGTCGGGTTCGATACTGCGTAAGCTGTCAGTGGCCCTGATAAACCCAACAAAGGAAGGAAGAAAAAGAAAGAACGTTTAGGTAAGATAACTACGTGTATATCAGTGGTATTATATACCACTATTCATATTAATAAGTCATAATGTGTGTTTTATGTTATTATACCCGACTCTTCCTCTACCATGAACTTTATTACTGCTCCATCAACTAATAAAGTCTTAAAAGTGGACCAAACTTTCTCAATAAAATGTAAACATATGTATTGTTAAGCTAGCTGTATGTATCCTGAACCTGTATCCTGAATCTGTATCTTGAACCTGTATCCTGAACATGTATCCTGAAACTATCCTGAACCTGTGTCCTGAACCTGTGTCCTGAACCTGTGTCCTGAACCTGTGTCCTGAACCTGTGCTGAACCTGTGTCCTGAACCTGTATCCTGAATCTGTCATGAACATTTATCCTGAACCTGTATCTTGAACCTCTATCCTGAACCTGTATTTTAAATATGTATCCTGAACATGTATCCTGAACCTGCATCCTGAACCTGTATCTTAAACATGTATTCTGAACCTGCATCCTGAACCTGCATCCTGAACCTGTATCCTGAACCTGCATCCTGAACCTGTATCCTGAACTTATATCCTAAACCTGTATCCTGATCATGTATCCTAAACCTATATCCTGAACATGTATCCTGTATCCTGAACATGTATCTTCCCTAGAAGTAAGTTAGAACTATTTATACAAGTTTATTAAGGACGGGTAGGTGGTATTTTAATGCCGCAATATAATGTCATATTGCTAAGGAAAAGTGATAAAATATTTATTTCAAAATCAATGTATAAAACATACAACAATCTGAAGGTTCATACAGTGTATAAAACATACAACAATCTGAAGGTTCAGATGTATAGCATTTCAAACTCAAGAGGATCGTCAGATAGAACAAAAGGAACACGTGAAATAGTACTTGGGAATAACTATGTCGGCTGCCCTTTCTTTCAAAGAACATAATAAGACAACCAGGAGGATGACAGGGTGGGTAATGAGAATTTTCAAAACAAGGGAAATACGTACTACCAATGATGACACTCTTCAAATCGCTAGTGCTCTCTCATTTGGAATACTGCTCAGTGTTGACGGCCCTGCTCAAGTCAGGAGAAATATCAGAGTTTGAACAAATACAGTCTCTCCTCACTTAGCGACGTACTCGTTTACCAACAACTCGGACTTACGACAAACTCTCTGACCAGTATGCATAATAAATAATGTATATTAGAGCTGATTTCCTCTATTCTGTTTATTACAGTATACAGTACACTACTGGAGTATACCTGGAGAGGGTTTCGGGGGTCAATGCCCCCACGGCTCGGTCTGAGACCAGGCCTCGTGGTGGATCAGGGTCTGATCAACCAGGCTGTTACTACTGGCTGCACGCAAAGTGACGTATGAACCACAGCCCGGCTGGTCAGGTACTGACTTTAGGTGTCTGTCCAGTGCCTTCTTGAAGACAGCCAGGGGTCTATTGGTAATCCCCCTTATGTATTTAAAAGTATAAACATTTAAAAATATACCAGAAATGTTATAAATGGTGCAAAGGTGACATTAAAACAATATCAAAGATGGTTGAAACAAACCCACTACCATTATAGTATGCTCCTCACTTAGCAACAAATTTGTTTACTGAGATGGTCTTAGGCACGAAACTCCATCGTTAAGTGAGGAGAGGCTGTACAGAGATCGTTTACAGCACGTATAAAGCCAGTAGAGCATTTAAATTACTAGGAATGCCTTAAAGTATTGAATATGTACTCACTGGAGTGAAGGAGAGAGAGATACTTGATAATATATACCTGGAAGGTACTTGAAGGCCTTGTCCCAAATCTGCACACTGCCATAACAACATACTGGAGTGAGAAATATGGGAGGAAATGCAAGATAAACCCAGTGAAAATCAGGGGTGCGGTGGGCACAATAAGGGAACACTGTATCAACATTCGGTGCCTCAGATTATTCAACATCTTACCAGAAGATATTAGAAACACTACTGGAACAAGTGTAGAAGTCTTCAAGAGACAACTGGACAAGTATCTTCACCAGATATCAGATCAACCAGGCTGTGATGGATATGTGGGGCAGAAGGCCTCCATCAGCAGCAACCTGGTTGACCAGGCTAGCACCAGAAGAGCCTGGCCCATGGCCGGGCTCCAGGAGTTGAAAGACTAGAAACTCATCAGAGGTACAGGTAGTAACATATGTGTAAATTACCTAAGAAAACCCAAAAAAGTCAAAGTGACTTATTTCCATTGGCATCCAGGTTTCAGGGTTTGTTTGATATAGTATCAGGATATTGTTGAGAATCACATTAAGATAAGGTGCTTTTTAACATTAACTTTGAAACAGGCAGGGCCTTTTATGACCATCAAGTTATTACTTCAGTTGAGTCGAGCAGGGTTGCATATACAGTGGACCCCCGAGTTTCGATTACCTCGAAAATCGAACAATTGTGTAAGTGTAATATTGTAAGTGCTTTTGTAAGTGTATTTTTGGGGGTCTGAAATGGACTAACCTACTTGACATTATTTCTTAAGGGAGTAAATTCATTCGGTAATGGCACTTGAGCAGCCTTCTGGAATGAATTATGACCGAAACTCGGGGGTCCACTGTATATAGTGTACACAGTAGTCCGAGTGAATGTTAAGTATAATGAGTAAGTTCAGATTTTTGAAGAGAGGGAGTGTTATCTGGCACTTGATTGGGTAATCGTTCGTATAGCAGCATTTTGTTCAGTGATTTGCTATAGTAGATCCCCAGGCACAAATATCATAGGAGAGGTAAGGATAGATTAGAGAGTAGTACAGAGTAAGTAATGCTTTTTGAGGTACAGTGGACCCTCGGTTAACGAATACCCCGGAAATCGTACAATTATTGTGCATGTGGAAGTGCATTTTTGGGGGTCTGAAATAGACTAACCTACGTGACATTATTTCTTAAGGACATAAATTCGTTCGGTAATGACACTTGAGCAGGCTTCTGGGATGAAGTTTTTTCGTTAACCGAGGGTCCACTGTATATTGTGACATATCTTAGAGAGGATGCCCACTGTTTTGAAGACCTGTTCTTGTTTATGTGCTGGATGTGGAAATTGAATTTTAAATTGCTGTCAAGGTATAGACCTATGAATTTTCCCTCATTTTGACTCTCAATGCTTGAATCATTCATCATTATATTTAGTTGGGCATTAGGTGGCCTGTGGCCTGGTAGGCAAAGCTCTTGCTTTACACGCTGAGGGTCCGTGGCTTGATTCCCAGCAGGGGTGGAAACATTGGCCGCATTTCCTTACACCTGTTGTCCTTGTTCACCCATCAGTAAAATGGATACCTAGGTGTTAGTTGACTGGTATGGGTTGCATTCTGGGACAAAATTGACCTAATTTGCCCGAAATACTTTGCATAACAAGGGGCTTTCTACTTAGTAGTATGTCATTGATGTAAGCTAGGCCTGTATACCATGTACTCGTAGAAATAAAGATTTAAAAAAATGCAACTCTGTTCCCAAACATCATGAAGGTGTTCCATGGCTCAGTTAGCAGTGCACTCAGTGGTATGAAGACAGTGTAGTTTGCAATCTGTAAAGTTTAATGTTGGTGTGACTGAGCTTAGTACAGCTGCCAGGGCCTTGGGCACATCTGCATAGAACAGACACCTGTACTTGATAGTCAGGAGGTAGTCATTGCTGTTGAGTATTCTGTATATGTACCTTCCATGTCTGATTCTTCTTTAATTGAATATTCTGTATACCCTTCATGTCTGATTCTCTTCTAGTTGAGTATTCTGCATACCTTCCATGTCTGATTCTTCTTAAGTAAATACGATGTTTAGTTTGGTGCTGTGTATTTTGAGAATTTGATACATATCATTTTGAGTGATGTGCACTAGTAACTTTGTCCATATACATGGATAAATAGATTCGTTTGTGTGTTGGATTAAATTTATAGTTTTTGTTTTCTTTTAATTGTTTCCTTTTATGGCAGGATGGACTTCTGTGCAGGATGTCTGACTCCACGAATATCTTCCAGCAAGCCAGGAGCAGATGGCCGGGAAGTCAGTAATTTGGTGAGAAACTCAGCAACAAATATACCTAGTTGGATGAATCTTATTGAAACTAGCTGGCCCAGTGGCTTACGCGACGGTCTGGAGTTTTGAGACACTCTGATCGCGGGTTTGAACCCCCACCCGTTGTATGGTTTAAATCAATTTTAACTATGTATGTATCTTCAGCTTTGACACCTTGAGCCTTTGGGAACTTTCTTTAAAGGGTGACCTCATGCAGAATCTTGCTATATATTTTAGCTGCCTTTTAAGCCTTTATTTGCTTTTCATTTTACAACTATGTATTGGGAGTCTGATCTAAGGAATAAATGAGAAAATGCCCAATAATTCATAGTGAGATTTGAACAAACATCCTTCTGAAATCTTCCCAACCAGGAACGTCTCCTCTGTCCAATTAAAGGTGTGCCAGGCCTTGAGAGATGAAGTTTGCCAAGAGGATTTGGTAGCCATGATACTGAGGTCTCTTTGGACATTAAACCACACAGGTTGTTGAAACAAGAGGAAATTTTATTAACATGTTTCATTGAGGCTTCTCATGGACAACATTGATCCTTCAAAGAAATTTATTGTTATAGCCCTCCTCCTCCCTGCCATCAACAAAAAGTAAATCTTTGCTATTGGCCCAGGTTCTTTCCACATTAAGAACAATTCAAATTCAAATGTTTATTTCTTTTATGCAGTACACAGATAATGTTGTTTACAATGTAATAAAACATTGGTAGGCACAAAAGAAAGCCATTAGCATGCAATACATTTCAGGCAAACTAAACCTAATGCTTAATGTCTCCTCTATTAGACTGTCCACAAGATGAATGATTGGATCTCACAGTATATCATGAAGCTTTCTGTTTTATTGGAAATAATTGAAAATGCAGGTTATTCACATCATCAAGTTCATTGTAATTTAATGGTAGGCAGCTATGAGAAGGAGGGTAGTCTGTAGCTGTGATGCTCTGGCAAGTGGCATTATGGCAGTGAAACTCACTGACAACACACATTTCTATCATGCCAAAATATGCAGCATTCTATTTTACTAGATTAGAGATGGCTATGCACAGTTGTTTAGGTGTCCCGTAGCTCGATCGCTAGCTCACTCAGCTCACACACTGAGGTCCGGGGTTCGAATCTCCACTGGTACAGCTGGAAAACATTAGGACATGTTTCCATAAGACACCTGCTGTTTCCATAAGACACCTGCTGTCCCTGTCCCTGTTCACCCATCAGTTTAAAATGGGTACATGGGTGTTAGTTGACTGGTGTGGGTCGCATCCTGGGACAAAACTGCATGGTCCTGAATTACATTTATCTTTGCCTTTGCTATGACCTCTTTCTAGAAAACTGTTTAATTCTCCTTCAGTTTCTGTCAGCCTTGTGTATGTTACATACAATTATACATATTAGGTGAACTCTCAGAAAGAGATTTTTTTTAACATAGCTATTTCCCACTAAGGCAGGGTGACCCAAAAAAGAAGAAACACTTTCATCATCACTTAGGCCATCACTGTCTTGCCAGAGGCGTGCCAATACTACAGTTAAAAAACTACAACTTATCTCCACCCCTTCTTCAGAGTCCAGGCACTGTTCTTCCCACCTCCAGGACTCAAGTCTGGCTAACCGATTTCCCTGAATCAATTTATAAATGTTACTTTACTGACACTCCAACAGCACATTAAGTCATAAAAAACCATTTGCCTCCACTTCTATCTTAACATGCTTACACACGTTTACTGGAAGTCTAAGCCTCTGAGAAAGTGCTTCTCAAATTGTAATACTTTTCCAAGTGCTAAAGATCTTTGATGTTTTTTCGGTTTCAGCATCTCAAATATTTATACATCACCTGGATAATTCCATTTTTTTTTAATTTGCACTTCTTTAATTTTTTGCCTTATATGCCTTGAGTTTTTTTTTTTCAACAAGTCGGCCGTCTCCCACCAAGGCAGGGTGACCCAAAAAGAAAGAAAATCCCCAAAAAGAAAATACTTTCATCATCATTCAACACTTTCACCACACTCATACATAATCACTGTCTTTGCAGAGGAGCTCAGATACGACAGCTGAGAATTGTCCCTCCCAGCTGTCACTATCCCAGACCCCTCCTTTAAAGTGCAGGCATTGTACTTCCCATTTCCAGGACTCAAGTCCAACTAAATCAATTAACTGGTTTCCCTGAATCCCTTCACAAAATGTTACCCTGCTCACACTCCAACAGATCGTCATGTCCCAAAAACCATTCGTCTCCATTCACTCCTATCTAACACGCTCACACATGCTTGCTGGAAGTCCAAGCCCCTCGCCCACAATACCTCCTTTACCCCTTCCCTCCAACCTTCCCCTACAGATTTATACGCTCTCCAAGTCATTCTACTTTGATCCATTCTCTCTAAATGACCAAACCACCTCAACAACCCCTCTTCAGCCCTCTGACAAATACTTTTAGTAACTCCACACCTCCTAATTTCCACATTCCGAATTTTCTGCATAATATTTACACCACACATTGCCCTTAGACAGGACATCTCCACTGCCTCCAGCCTCCTCCTCGCTGCAGCATTTGCAACCCATGCTTCACACCCATATAAGAGTGTTGGTACCACTATACTTTCGTACATTCCCTTCTTTGCCTCCATGGATAACGTTTTTTGTCCCCACAGATACCTCAACGCACCACTCACCTTTTTTCCTTCATCAATTCTATGGTTAACCTCATCCTTCATAAACCCATCCGCTGACACGTCAACTCCCAAATATCTGAAAACATTTACTTCTTCCATAATCCCTCTCTCCAATGTGATATCCAATTTTTCTTTATTTAAATCGTTTGATACCCTCATCACCTTACTCTTATCTATGTTCACTTTTAACTTTCTACCTTTACACACTCTGCCTTGAGTTATATTTTAATAAAAAAATTGTTTTTCAGATAAGTTGTGACTTGGCTGCTAGAAGAAAAGGCTTTATGGGAGAATATTTCATAACGCCACCTGTTGATATATCTATAGAATTTTCTGTACCTATTGATATTGGTCATATTAAACTGGGAGCTAGACTAGAACACATGTGTAGCACTGGCTTCTCTGTATTCACTGCACCTGAGGAAGTCACCCAGTGCCAACAACAGTCTAAAGAGTGTGATGAACACCCTCTATCATTAAGTTTTGAATCATGTTCCCCGGTATCTCTCTATACATCTGGACCATCATCTGTCCACTCCACAAGTATGTACTCCAAAAATGCATCATCTGATTTCGTGAATAGAAAAGCACAGTCATCGGAAAATAGAGACGACAAAATTGATGGTATACAGTTTTGTGTAGGCAAGTACTATACACAAGGTGAAGATCATATTTACTTAAGAAACCCTTATTATAAACATTGGATGAATATTTCTTTACCAGCAATTAATGAGGGAAGCGAAGGGTCAAGCATTTATAATGGTTCTCTCAGACATTCAAACAGACAAGCCCTTAGATGCGTGAAGAATGTGCTAATAAAAATTTTACAAACATCAGTGAAAGGTCCGCCAGTTTTGTGCTTTGTTGAAATTTGGGGACAGCCAGGTATAAGTACTGGAAAAATTGAAAGGAAAGAGCTACTTCAAAAATGGGCTAGCAGGAAGAAAATTGAAGCTTCTTTGCCATCTGTGCCACGAATGTACAATTCAGACCCAGAGGAAAGCAAGACAGAAACTCCCATCAGTGAAACTTTACACATACAAGGTAAGTAAGTTTATTCAGGTATACACAAATACAGTTACATAGAGGGCTGTTAATGTTGCAGTTTTATAACTGTAGTGTAAGCGCACCTCTGGCAAGACTGATGGAGTGAATGATGATGAAAGTTTTTACTTTTCGGGTCACCCTGCTTTGGTGGGAGACGGCCGGTATGTTAATAATAATAAAAAAGATTATCATACATAGCAGCATATGTGTAGAGAACCTAGGATAACCCAAAAAGTCAGACAAAGTGACTTATTTCCATTGGGGTCCAGTACAGTATAATTAATGAAGTACGTAACTTAATCTTACCAAAATGAAAATAAAATGAAAATGTTTATTTCCTTGTAAAGCTTACAATGTGTGGTTTACATGTTATAAAATATTAATTACAAAGAAGGCCACTAGCATGCCTAGACATTTTGGGCAGACTAATACTAATTCTTACTCTATATTGATATAGGTTATGGAGCAGTACATTTTAACATACATTATTAGATACATACATAATTAGATACAGTGGACCCCCGGTGTTCGTCCTGCTCAAAACACGCCCTTTTATGTAAGTGTATTTTTTTAAATGCTTTTATAAGTGTAGTTTTGGGGGGTCTAAAAGGACTAGGCTACTTTACATTATTTCTTAAGGGAATAAATTCGGTTGGTAATGGCACTTGAACAGCATTCTGTTACGAAAAATGGACGAACACCGGGGGTCCACTGTACATACATAATTAAGTACATACATAATTAGATTTATAATAGTGAGGTAGTACAAATCATATAATATTACAAATGATAAATTTAGTAATGGGATTAGATTTGTCTTGGCATGATACACTGTTTCTATTAAAGCTCATATATTGGAAGAGTATCTTAGGCAAACTTAGGACTAACTTAAGATATAATAGGCAATAGCTATACGTATTAGGAATTTTATGTTTACAGTCATTTGGGCGGGTGTAAGTGTAAATTACGTAGGGGGAATTACAGATAACGAGAGTAAGACTATGTATTATTTTGGATGTATTCATGATACAAAAAAAGAGAATTTGAGGGTTTTCATTGGTTAGCTGATGATGGGGTGTTAGGGAGATAAGATGTTTTTTAACGGTAGTTTTAAAAATGGTGGTTGAGTCTGCGGTTCTAGAGTTTTCAGGCAGGGAGTTCCAGATTTTAGGCCCTTTTATGTACAAATTTTTGTAGAGGTTTAGCCGGACACGAGGAATGTCATAAGAAATTTTTGTCTGGTATTGTGTCTACGGGTCCTGTTGTAACTATCAAGAAAGTGTTTTAGTTTAGGGTTAATACAGTGGACCCTTGGTTTTCATCGATAATTCTTTCCAGAATGCTGTTCGAGTGCCGTTACCAAACGAATTTGTTCCCATAAGGACGAATGTAAATTAGATTAGTCGTTTCAGACCCCCAAAAATACACTTACAAAAATATACTTACATAATTGTTCGAGTTGGGAGCTGTACGAAAACCGAGGGTCCACTGTATGTATTAGAATTTATGGTTCTGTAAATGTAGGTTGCACAATAGTAGGTGTGAATGTTCTGTACGGTGAGTAGGTTTAGGTCTTTGAAGAGTGGGGAAGGGGGGGTGTTGTCTTGCATTGTACAACTATCTACCCGTAACAAATTTTCCGACCACATATATTTCATACATTGTATGTAATCTATAATAAATTACTTTGGAATTATTTTCCATATTTTTTATGGATTTTATCAAGTTAATTATTCATGTTAGAAAATGTAAATATTATCTTGGTTTCAAGCATAAATGCATTATTCTTGTAAAATATATTTTGTCAGTGCTGCATTATGTATTTATTGACCTCTGTTGGGTCACCCTAGCTAGTTTATATTAGGGAAAGTTTTGGTTTTAATTGATTAATTGATCACTGCTGCAATAGTTGGTTATAAAACTGAGCAGCTTTCTTGTATATTAATGGTGATGTTTGTCTGCTTTGTTTCTTCTTTTTTTTCAGTAACATAATTATTGAAGTTCTAGGTAGTAGGTTGGTAGACAGCAACCGCCCAGGGAGTTACTACCGTCCTACCAAGTGAGTGTAAAACGAAAGCCTGTAATTGTTTTACATGATGGTGGGATTGCTGGTGTCTTCTTTCTGTCTCATAAACATGCAAGATTTCAGGTATGTCTTGTTACTTCTACTTACACTTATGTCACACTACACATTCATGTACAAGCGTATAGTATATACACACCCCTCTGGGTTTTCTTCTATTTTCTTACTAGTTCTTCTTCTTATTTCCTCTTATCTCCATGGGGAAGTGGAACAGAATTCTTCCTCCGTAAGCCATGCGTGTTGTAAGAGGCGACTAAAATGCCGGAGCAAGGGGCTAGTAACCCCTTCTCCTGTATACGTATACATTACTAAAGTTAAAAAGAGAAACTTTTGTTTTTCTCTTTGGGCCACCCTGCCTCGGTGGGAAACGGCCGATTTGTTGAAAGAAGAAAGAAAGATTTTAAACCATGACCAATCATTCATGCTTATAGTATTTTAAACCATGACCAATCATTCATGCTTATATTTTAAACCATGACCAATCATTCATGCTTATATTTTAAACCATGACCAATCATTCATGCTTATATTTTAAACCATGACCAATCTTTCGTTCTTATATTTTATAAGCCAAGAAATAAGGTAAAACTTTTTTTTGTGATAGTAGGTGACTTAAGAGGACAAGTGCAATATAGGAGAGGCCTGGGATGTCATTAATGAACAAATAATGGATCACTTTAGTGGCTGGAATTGGATTCTGTTATGTAATTAGAATTTGCTGAATTTTGTATAAAATTGGCCAAATTACCAACTTATGTGCTTTCCTGTGGTTTCTTGTGCTCGCTCAATAGAACAGAAGATATACTTGCAAAATAGCTAAGAATTTGGTTGAAATGAGCAATGGAATTGACTTAAAATTGTACTCAAAGTGGGCAAAATTGCTGATGCATACACTGTGTTCAGTCTGTTAACTTTGTACCTGCATAATTCTACAGGCAAGGGGTACCTTGCCAGTCCTCAGGAAAATCTTTAAAATTCTAATACGTATATTTTCCCTACTTTGAGCCTGATTTCAGTCCATTTCAGGTCCTGAAACCTACACTAATATATCTTTCATTTTATCAAATGATACCAAGAAACAGCCAATAAAACCATAAATACCATCCTAGAAAACTCCTCAATGTCGCTATTTTAAACCAAACACTAGGTTAGAAATTTGCTTTTCCCATTATGCACCACGTAGGGCAAGATTTTTTCTTATACCATAACACACTCCCAAAATTTACCCCTCACAGCTTATCTGAGTGAACAGAGCTCAAAACGTAGATCTACATGAGTGGTGCTGGTATCATTAAAGTAGATCCATGCGAGAAACAGTGAAAGGGTTTGTTTTGGGGGTCCCAACAGTGAAAGGGTTAATGAATATGTGTTTTTTTCAGACTCATTGGAAATACCAGAGGACTTCCTTGACCCCCTGACCTGTGAAGTGATGACAGTGCCGTTACTCCTACCCTCGGGTCACTCCATAGATGCTCACACCCTCGACAGGTTACTTTAAAAATCTTTTTTTGTCAACAATATTCTTTCAATGAAAGGGTGCCCTCATTACCATCAGTGAAAGGTCTTGATACTTAGAAATGGAGCTGGGCTCCACTCCTGGAATCAAACCTAATCCCCTCTTATTTCTCAGATGCTGTATGACTCGTACAAGTTTAGTGTTTAGTAATAATAATGATAATGATGACATCATCATGTCACCATGGTTGTTCAATATATTTATAGATGGAGTTGTAAGAGAAGTGAATGGTCGGGTGTTGACAAGAGGTGTGGGGTTAAAAGATAAAGAATCTAACACAAAGTGGGAGTTGTCACAGTTGTTCTTTGATGATGATACTGTACTTTTGGGGGATTCTGAAGAGAAGTTGCAGAGGTTGGTGGATGAGTTTGGTAGGGTATGTAAAAGAAGGAAATTAAAAGTGAATGTAGGAAAGAGTAAGGTGATGAGGATAACAAAAAAATTAGATAATAGAAGATTGGATATCAGATTGAAGGGAGAGAGTATGGAGGAGGTGAATGTGTTCAGATATTTGGGAGTGGATGTGTCAGCAGATGGGTATATGAAGGATGAGGTGAATCATAGAATTAACAAGGGGAAAAAGGCGAGTGGTGCACTGAAGAGCTTGTGGAGACAGAGAACTTTATCCATGAAAGCAAAGAGGGGAATGTATGAGAGTATAGTTATACCAACACTCTTGTATGGGTGTGAGACATGGATTGTGAATGTTGCAACAAGGAGAAGGCCGGAGGCAGTGGAGATGTCATGTCTGAGGGCAAGGTGTGGTGTGAATATAATGCAGAGAATCCGTAGTTTGGAGATTAGGAGGAAATGTGGGATTACCAAAACTATTATCCAGAGAGCTGAGGAGGGGTTATTGAGATGGTTTGGACATATAGAGAGGATGGAACAAAATAGAATGACTTCGAGAGTGTATAAATCTGTAGTGGAGGGAAGAAGGGGTAGGGGTCGGCCTAGAAAAGGTTGGAGGGAGGGGGTAAAGGAGGTTTTGTGTGCGAGGGGCTTGGACTTCCAGCAAGCGTGCGTGAGCGTGTTAGATAGGAGCGAATGGTTTTTAGGACTTAGACGTGCTGTTGGAGTGTAGGCAGGGTAACATTTATGAAGGGTTTCAGGGAAACCGGCAGGCCGGACTTGATTCCTGGAGATGGGAAGTACAGTGCCGGCACTCTGAAGGAGGGGTGTTAATGTTGCAGTTTTGTAGCTGTAGTGTAAGCACGCCTCTTTCAAGACAGTGATGGAGTGAATGATGATGAAAGTTTTTCTTTGTCAGGCCACCCTGCCTTGGTGGGAAACAGCCTATGTTAATAAAAAAAATGATAATGATAGTAATAATAATGGTGATAGTAATGATAATGATGATAGTAATAATAATAATGTAAATTTAGTTAATAAGCACACAAGGGTTAATTTGTATATATTTTATTGAGCACTTGCCTTCATGGGAGGTGTCTTAGCACCAGTGAAGGTCTCTTGATCCAAGGAATTGGAGTTACCCACCACTTGGATCAAACCCAGTTGCCTCCAATTCCTTATTGCCCAAATGTTGTATGGGTTTAGTGCTTCCCCTTAAATATAATAATCACAATTGTTGATCATTTTCTTGCTTATGCTGCAAGAATAGTAAAGTGTAGAGTTGCAGTTTTCTTTATTGATGCACAACTTTTATTAGTAAAAATGATACAAGAATGAGGCACTGAGGGATATTTGTGATAATTCTTCTTTCAACAAACCAGCTGTATCCCACCAAGGCAGGGTGGCCCAAAAAGAAAAACGAAAGTTTCTCTTTTTAACTTCATTAATGTATACAGGAGAAGGGGTTACTAGCCCCTTGCTCCCGGCATTTTAGTCTCCTCTTACGACATTCATGGCTTATGGAGGAAGAATTCTGTTCCACTTCTCATGGAAATAAGATGAAATAAACAAGAACAAGAACTAGTAAGAAAATAGAAGAAAACCCAGAGGGGTGTGTATATACGTATATGCTTGTACATGTGTAGTGTGACCTAAGTGTAAGTAGAAGTAGCAAGACATACCTGACATCTTACATGTTTATGAGACAGAAAAAAGACGCCAGCAATCCTACCATTATGTAAAACAATTACAGGCTTTCGTTTTACACTGACTTGGCAGAACGGTAGTACCTCCCTGGGCAGTTGCTGCCTAATTTGTGAAAATTATTAATATTAATTTATGGTGTAAGTTAAAAAAAAATTGAAATGTTAAGAAACTACTTAAGATTTGCCTAATCTGAGTGGAATTGAACAGAACATAATTTTGTACAATGCTTTAATAAGACATACTTCTTGTTAACCATACATTTTGCTGATGTATGTATAGTTTCTGACACTTGGATGAGCTCGACATAGTTATGAATCATCATAACTAACAGGAAAAAGTATATGAACCTTACTATTACAACAAATAGGAAGGAGATAACTTGGCTACATCCTTCTTC
Organism: Cherax destructor; assembly: GCA_009830355.1. NCBI lineage: Eukaryota > Metazoa > Arthropoda > Malacostraca > Decapoda > Parastacidae > Cherax > Cherax destructor. Next base: position 11,441 of record WNWK01012414.1, on the reverse strand, counting down.
ATAGCCTCATATATCTTGTTGCATCTGGGAAATTCATTAATTTGATGAATGATAAAATGTTAAACCATGAGAAGAGGTTAACCCATACTTTTCAGATGTAATGGGATAGATTCTAATATAACATCCCACCAACAGTTAACACTTAAGCTGTCAGTCACGTAGACCTACTGTACATGATTAGGATCAGTGTCAGTCCCATAGACCTTCCTGTAAATCCTAGCCCCCTTCAAAATTATCTTGAGAGGTCTAGGCATGAGAAAACGGGTCTGCATGCACAGTATACAAAAATGGAAGTTACTATCCCCTTGCTCCCACCATTTTAGTCACCTCTTGTGACTCGCATGGCTTACAGAGGAAGGATTCTTCACATCCCCCTGAAGAATATACAGATTATGTAAAGCATGCAAGGTAGTAGGTTCGTAGACAGCAACCGCCCAAGGAAGTACTACTGTCCTGCCAAGTGAGTGTAAAATGGAAACCTGTAATTGTTTTACATGATTGTAGTATTGCTGGTGTCTTTTTTCTGTCTCATAAACATGCAAGGTTTCAGGTATGTCTTGCTACTTCTACTTACACTTAGGTCACACTACACATACATGTACAAACATATATATATATACACACACCCCTCTGGGTTTTCTTCTATTTTCATACTAGTTCTTTTTCTTGTTTATTTCTACTTATCTCCATGGGGAAGTGGAACAGAATTCTTCCTCCGTAAGCCATGCGTGTTGTAAGAGGTGACTAAAATGCCGGGAGCAAAGGGCTAGTAACCCCTTCTCCTGTATACATTACTAAATTTAAAAAGAGAAACTTTTGTTTTTCTTTTTAGGTCACCTGCCTCGGTGGGATACGGCCGGGTCATTGAAAAAAAAAATTAAGCATACAATTTTTTTTTCTATTTTTTTTTTAATAATTTTGTCTTCTAATGCTATGTACAAGGAATACTTGTATAACAATTATTTCAGAGTGTAATACTCCTCAAAACATGGAAATAAGTCAGTGTGTTTTGTGGCTGAATTCCACTGTTAGTATCATGAAATTGTAAATTTGGAATGAATAAGTCATCTTTGTTCCATTTCCACATCTTATTTCTTGGTAGGGAAGCTGGTGGGTGAACAACAGCTCCCAATTTCATTGTTTACTTATGTTAGTTAGGTGTACTAGTATGTCATAGACACTCATCACCTGTGTTGTGTACTTAATCATGATGCAATCTGTGTACCCTCCTGACCTTAGATTTTTTCAAATGTATGAATAGATTGAAGAGAACCCAGAGTTGTGCTGAGGCCAAAAATATTGGTAGGTGGCAAATTTGAAGGTTGCATGCTAGTATGTATGCTGGAAACAGTTTAAAGATTAAAAGAAAATATCATACCATGTATACAGTACAGTGGACCCTTGAAAATCGTCTCCCTTGAGAATCGGCGAATTTGAAAATAGTCCTCTTTTTTTCGGCAAAAAATCGACTTGAAAATCGTCCGTTAACTTGAAAAACGCCGGTCGTCTGAAACGCGTCTGCGTGGCCTCCCCGCTGCCTGGGCACATAAACACATTGAGCGTCAGTGTGCCATTGTTTACCAGCGAGTGACCACCACCCATGCCGCCACCTACGCATTCATACCATACATTTTGTCAATATTCCATTCGTTTTAGTGCTTGCAACTGCTAAATAAGCTACCATGGGTCCAAAGAAAGCTCCTAGTGCCAGCCCTGTGGCAAAGAAAGTGAGAAACACAATAGAAGTTAAGAAAGAGATCATAGAAAAATATGAAAGTGGTGTACGTGTGGCTGATCTTTCCAGGATGTATGGGAAGGCCCATTCAACCATCACTTCCATCTTGTTGAAGAAAAAGGAAATCAAGGAAGCTGATGTTGCGAAAGGGGTGAATATGCTATCGAAAATGAGATCGCAAAGAATCGAAGAAGTTGAGAAGTTGTTGCTTTTGTGGATCAGACAAAAAGAGTTAGCAGGAGATAGTGTTACACAGTCAATAATTTGCGAAAAGGCAAGGCAGTTGCATGACGATCTCATAAAGAAAAAGTCCTGGAACGAGTGCTGATGTTGATGAATTCAAGGCCAGCAAAGGCTGGTTCGAAAATTTCAAGAAGCGAAGTGGCATACACAATGTTGTAAGGCATGGAGAGGCTGCAAGTTCTGACAAACGTGCGGCTGAAAAATTTGTTCATGAATTCAAGGGTACATAGAATCTGAACAATTCAAACCCCAACAAGTGTTCAATTGTGATGAAACAGGCCTCTTTTGGAAGAAAATGCCAAAGAATACCTACATTACTCAGGAGGAAAAGGCACTGCGAGGACACAAGCCTATGAAAGACAGGCTAACTCTCATGTTGTGTGGCAATGCTAGTGGTGATTTCAAAGTGAAGCCTTTACTCGTGTATCACTCTGAAAATCCCAGAGTGTTCAAGAAGTACAGTGTTGCCAAGGCTAATTTGTGTGTGTTTTGGAAGGCTAACAGTAAGGCATGGGTCACCAGGGAAATTTTCCTTGATTGGTTCAATGAAGTGTTTGGCCCCAGTGTGAAGAAATACCTCCTGGAAAATAAATTGCCACTTAAGTGCCTCCTGGTAATGGACAATGCTCCTGGTCATCCTCCAGACATGGAAGAGCAAATGGTGAAGGATTTAAAGTTCATCAAAGTGAAGTTCTTGCCCCCTAATACCACTCCTCTCCTCCAGCCCATGGACCAGCAGGTCATTTCAAACTTCAAAAAACTCTACACCAGAGCAATGTTTCAAAGTTGTTTTGACATAACCTCAGGCAGTACTTTGACCCTAAGAGAGCTCTGGAAAGATCACTTCAATATTGTGCATTGCATACGCCTTGTAGGTAAGGCTTGGCAGGAAGTGACTCCCAGGACAATGAACTCTGCTTGGAGACCACTGTGGCCAGATTGTGTTGAAAAGAGGGATTTTGAAGGGTTTGGGGTTGACTCTGACAGCCCTATGCCAGTTGTGGAAAAAATTGTGGAATTGGGGACGTCCATGGGGATGGAGGTTAGTGGTGAGGATGTGGAAGAGTTGCTGGTGGACCACGATGAAGAACTAACCACTGAAGAGCTGCAAGACCTTCAACTGCAAGAACAACAGACCAAAGCTCAGGAAATTGCTTCAGAGGAGGAGGAAGGGAGAAGGAAGAAGTTGATTTCTTCAGAGATTAAGGAGATGTGTACAATGTGGACTAGAATGGAAAAATTTGTGGAGGAGCATCACCCTGACAAAGCTGTTGCAGGCCGTGTATGTGACATGTTCAATGACAATGTCTTGTCACATTTTAGGGACATTTTAAAGAACTGCCAGAAACAGACCTTTGTGGACAGTTATTTTGCAAGAAAGGCATCCAGTGACTCAACCTGGTCCTAGTGCCATTAAAAAACAAAGAAGGGAAGTAACCCCAGAAAAGGACTTGGTACCTGAAGTGTTAATGGAAGGGGATTCCCCTTCCAAACACTAGCAACACCTCCACCACCTTCTCCCCTCCTTCCTTCTTCCACACATCAACAACTCTTCAATAAAGGTAAGTGTCAATATATTACTATTTTATACTATGTACAGTATATATCTCATTGTTTTGTGTGTAGATAAATGTACATTTAATGTGTAAAAAAATTTCTTTTTACATTTGGGTGTTTGGAACGGATTAATTTGATTTACATTATTTCTTATGGGGAAAATAGATTTGAAAATCGTCCATTTTGAAAATAGTTGGCCTCTCAGGAACGGATTAATCACGATTTTCAAGGGTCCACTGTACATATAAAAACTCAGGCACTAGACTCATCAGTCTACTGTGATAATACAGCAAGTAACTGGCACTCCAGGATGACATTTTCCTCATCTAGAGATGAGAAGCAAAACAAAAAACTTGGTAATCAGATGCAAATGAGACAAGGAAAAAATCATACAGAAACATGTCAAGGTGCCTCCTATGATGGCAGTCATATAATAACAGCGAGACTTACAAGTCAACACTCATGATCTGAAACAATGAGGTACTAAAGCCAGCTCTTGTACTATGTCCAGCTCCAGACAGCTTGTCCATCTTGTTTGCGAGAGGCTGCTGTAACACACAAACATAGAGGGACCCAAAAGAGCCACAAAAGTAAATTTATTTGACTGACTTATAATAAAAAGAGCACACCTACACTTAAATATATCATGCATACCTTCCTGGACTTTTGCATCAATGAAGGATATGAAACTCTACCTCAACATATAAATATATGTATCCTGACACCTCAACATTCGGCTGACCCATCTCCATCAAAGTCAGATGACTGGAAGGGAGTGCTCAGCCTCGCTCGAGTTCACCACTGCAAAAACAAGAGTCAGTACAAGACAAAATGCATTATGTACACAGGTATGCAACATGCACATAGAAACCCCTAGAAAGAGCATTGGCCACTACGTTCTCCAAGCCTTTTGTATTATTATAATCATAACTGAGCGCTAAACCCACAAGGGTCATACAGTGGCCAAGCCTTTTATATACAGTACTACTACTTATAATTTATATGGCTAAAGAAACAAAGCCAATAATCTCTGATTGTGGTGTCTCATTCTGTCTAAAAAATGCAAAGGTTTGTGATCACTAAAGATAATCACTGGATGTGAAGAAGCACTTATATAAACTTCAAATTTTTGCACAGTTAACACCAAAACCCATGCTTCCTTCTCCACAGTTGCATAACTGCATAACATTGCACCCACTCCTGTATCACTACCTTCAACTTGCAGGATAAAGAGATAGTTATAACAGGATTTTTAAAATAGGATAGCATTGGAAGACGACCAAAACGCAGATGTGATTTACACAGATTTTGCAAAGGCGTTTGACAAATGCGATCATGGAGTGATAGCACACAAAATGCGGGCCATGGGCATTACGGGGAAGGTAGGCAGATGGATTTTCGGGTTCCTAACACACAGAACACAAAAAGTAGTAGTGAACAAGGCAAGATCCAGCATCAGCGAGGTCAAAAGCTCAGTACCCCAAGGTACTGTCCTGGCACCTATGCTGTTTCTCATCCTCATAGCAGACATAGATAAAAACACCCGGCACACTTTTGTATCATCATTTGCAGATGACACCAAAATAAGCATGAAAGTCACTATGGTTGAGGATGCTGAAAAATTACAGGAAGACATAAGCAGGGTTTTCCTGTTTGCAGTGGAGAACAACATGACGTTCAATGGTGATAAGTTCCAGCTGCTGAGGTATGGAAAGAATGAAGAACTCGAAAGGAACACTATAGTATACAAAACTCAAGAGGGTCACCAAATAGAAAGAAAGGAACATGTAAAAGACCTGGGAATAATTATGTCAGCCAGGAGGATGAAGGGGTGGGTACTGAGAACTTTCAAAACAAGGAAAATAATGTCGATGGTGACACTCTTCAAATTGCTAGTGCTCCCTCACTTAGAATATTGTTCAGTGTTGACAGCCCTGTTCAAAGCAGGAGAAATATCAGAGCTGGAACAAATAGAGATCATTTACGGCTCACATTGAGCAAGTAAAGCACCTAAATTACTGGGAATGCCTTCAAGTCTTGAACATGTACTCATTGGAGCGGAGGAGAGAGAGATACATGATAATATATACCTGGAAAGTACTCGAGGGCCTGGTCCCAAATTTGCACACTACCAAAACAACCTACTGGAGTGAGAGATATGGGAGGAAGTGTAAAATAAACCCAGTGAGGAGCAGGGGTGCGGTGGGGACAATAAGGGAACACTGTATCAACATCCGGGGTCCCAGACTATTCAACATCTTACCAGAAGATATCAGAAACACGGCTGGAACAAGTGAATAAACCTTCAAGAGGAAACTGGACAAGTATCTTCAGCAGGTGCCAGATCAACCAGGCTGTGATGGATATGTGGGACAGTGGGCCTCCAGCAGCAACAGCCTGGTTGACCAGGCGAGCACCAGACGAGCCTGGCCCATGGCCGGGCTCAGAGAGTAGAGAAACTCTTGAAACTCTTCAAAGGTAAGGTATCAAAGGGGCACTATTAACCCTTTGAGGGTCGGTCCCGTACTAGTACGTCATTGCAGCCAGGGTCGGTTACGTACTTGTACTCATAAATTCTAGCACCTTCAAATCTGGTGGAAGAAAGCTGGCAGGCCTACATATGAAAGAATGGGTCTACGTGGTCAGTGTGCGCAGTATAAAAAAAAATCCTGAAGCACACAGTGCATAATGAGAAAAAAAAACTGACCGTTTTTTTTGGTTTAAAACAGCGACTTTCGGGTGTATTTTCGTATGGTATTTATGGTTGTATTCTGGTTTTCTTGGTCTCATTTGATAGAATGGAAGATATATTACAGAAATATTGATGATTTTGATTAGTTTTACGATGACAAGTACAGTGGTACCTCGAGTTACGATGGTCCCCAAAATCACAATTTTATGTAAGTTTATTTTTTTAAATGCTTTTGTAAGTATATTTTTGGGGGTGTAAAAGGACTAGTCTATTTTACATTATTCCTTATGGGGATAAATTCGTTTGGTAATGGCACTTGAACAGCATTCTCGAACGAAAAAATATCGTAACTCGAGGTACCACTGTACCTTGAAACTGAGTGCAAAGTAGCGAAAATGTTCGATATTTACCGATGTTCAAGAGTAAACAAATCACGCCTTGCGTCCAATACACATCAACTGGCATGTCTAATATTCTTGCAAAAGTGCACTGATATTATTTATACCGTTTTTACAATGATGCAGTTGTATACATAACAGTAAATCTTCTATTTTTTTGTGAAAATAAAAATTCAAAATGGAAAGCAAAAGTAATGTAAGAGGGGCCTGGAGATGTGACTAATGAACAGATAAAATGTTATTTGAGTGCCAGGAATGTCTGTCTCATTTATTCTGGGCCCTATTTTGAAATTGGCATCTTTTGAAATTTGTGTGAAATTGGCCAAATTGCCAATTTATGACAACCTTATTGGGTAGTTGAAATCGGTAAATTGGTGGTTTCTTACACTCAATTGATAGAAAAAATAGAATTCTAGCAAAATAGCTATAATTTGAGTAGACTGAAACATTGGAATTTGCCAAAAATAAGGCTCAAAGTGGGCGAAATCGCCGATGCGTAAATATCGCTGATACAGCTAACTTTGCGAGAACATAATTCCGTTAGTTTTCCATCAAATCTCATAATTTTGGTGTCGTTATGATCGGAAAAAGATTCTATGATTTCATAAGAAAAATAATTTATTTTATTTTTCGAAAAATTTTCGACCCTGAGAACAAGTTTGGGAGAGGGCCTCATCTGCCACAGTCAGTACCTCACATAGTCAATACCTCAACTACTAGCCAGTTCCTCATCTACTAGCCAGTACCTCATCTATCACAGTATTGATTGTATTATATGTAATATGCATCTATAGTGAATGAGCACAGATTGGTTAAAAACTTAATACTGGCAGAATTTAGGGACATTTTCAATTTCAAACATAACCTCAACAAATGAGTAATGCTGAATAATAAAAGGAGGTCTAATAGCACCATCATAAAGAGAAAAAATTATGAAAGAATACTAGAAAATTGTTTTGTCAGAGAGTGGAAGAACAGTGGAATGGGATAAACCAGCACACCCTAAGTCCTACAACTTTGGGAAATTTAAACAAACTTTCCTAAAATTTCAGGAAATTTAAACAAACTTTAATACCTGTAGATTTCACAGAAGACCAGTCAACTGGTTGAACAAATAAACAAGCTTTATTTCTATAAAGTGGAGTACAATATATTATACAATTAGTGTGATTGAGATATATAAACTGCTTTATAGAAAGCCCCTTGTTATGCAAGGTATTTCGGGCAACTTTTAAACTATATTATGATTAAAAGTACAGTGGTACCTTGAGTTATGAGCATAATTTGTTCCATAATGCTGTTCAAGTGCCGATACCGAACGAATTTGTTCCCATAAGAAATAATGTAAATTAGATTAATCAGTTTCAGACCCCCAAAAATACACTTACAAAAGCACTTACAAAAATACACTTACATAATTGTTCGAGCTGGGAGCTGCTCGTATGTCGAGGTACCACTTTATATGAGAATAAGTAGTTTTTTATATTGGAGGTATTTAGTAATTCAATAAAAAATTATAATTAGTGATATATTAAGGATGAAGCTAAGTACATGAGATGAAGGAATGATAGAGAAGGACAGGGACAATACAGGTTGAAAGAACTTTTCAGCATAATATAATGTTAGAATTACATTAAGAAAAAGAGGTGTTTTTTAACAGTAGCTTTGAAACGGCTGGCCGATACACTTTTTCAACTTCATCCTTCACTGTGCCAAACATGAATTTGCTTTTAAAATATATTTTCATTTGCAGGTTTGCTGCCAATGAGGCCATATGGGGACGTACAGCTTCAGATCCTTTCACAGGTGTTCCATTCAGAGCAGGATTAAAACCAATTCCTAATGTTCCTCTGAAAGCACGAATTGACAGGTGAGATACCAAAATCCAATATTAGTGATTCACGCAAAAACATTCAATAAGTATTTATAATAATTTTCATTTTGTGGTAAAATTAATTTTTTTTAGTAATACAACCTCTCCTCACTTAGCGATGTACTTGTTTACCGATGACTCAAACTTACGACGGACTCTCTGACCAGTATGCATACCTAAATAATGTACGTATATTAGAGCTGATTTCTTCTATAAATTCGGTTACTGACGTGGTCTTAGGAACGAAACTCGGTCGTTAAGTGAGGAGAGGCTGTACTTATGACCTCTACCTCATTTATTTGGCGTAGAAAGCAATCGGGCTGGAAAAATATGAAATAAGTTTTTGATAGTTCTTAACTCTTTCACCGTCTCTTGCAATGATCTACATTATTGATACTGGCGTCACTTGTGTAGATCAACATTTTAAGCACAGCATCCTCAAATATGGCGTGAAGTGGAAAATTTTGGCCTAGACATAAAAGAATGAGTCCGTGCAATGAGTGTGCACTGTATAAAACAAATCCTGCTCCATACAGTGCATGACAGGGAAAGCAAACTTCTGACCTTGTGTTTGGTTTCAAATAAATTTTAGGTGTTTTCTAGGATGGTTTTCATGGTTTTACTGGCTGTTTCTTGATATTATTTGATAAAATGGATATACTACTGAAATAGCAATGATTTTGATTGGTTTCAGGATCAGAGGCAGCTTGAAATAGGGCTCAAAATAGCAAAAATATTTGCTTGTTTTTTGACAATTTTCCTGAGATAGGGTAAGGCCTCTCTTCCCCATCCCTCCCCCTTCCTGTCTGTCTATGGGTCTTTAGTGGGTCTGCTTCATTATTGAGATGCCCTAAATTTGTTGGTTAAAATTGGCCAAATTACTATTACTGACTTGTGTACACTTTGTTGGGTAGTTTTGATAGGATAAAATGAGTGGTTTCTTGTGCTAAGTCAATAGAAAAGAAGGCATACTAGCGAAATAGCTAAGAATTTGGTCAAATTGAACAAGGAAATTGGCTTAAAATGAGACTCAGAGTTGGCAAAATCACCAATATTGTGACCATAAGTTTGTGGTCACAACAGTGAAAGGGTTAAGCTTCCATGAACCATACCAGGAATAATAAATAATTTATTTATTCTCTATAACCCCAGTAATGTTTTTCATAAACCATTTTCATGCTTGGTTTAACATCACATCTTCATTGTGTGAAGGTGCATGAGTACTACCTCTAGTGTCAACCTCCCTGGTGAGGGATTCTTGATCTAAGTGTTTAAAATGATGCTACAATTCCTTGAATCGAGCCTGAATACCTGAATACCAGGCCTCATGGTGGATCAGGGTCTGATCAACAAGGCTGTTACTGCCGGCCACACGCAAGCTGACATATGAACCACAGCCTGGCTGGTCAGGTACTGACTTTAGGTGCCTGTCCAGTGCCTTCTTGAAGACAGCAAGGGGTCTATTGGTAATCCCCCTTATGTAAGCTGGGAGGCAGTTGAACAGTCTTGGGCCCCGGACTCTTATTGTGTTGTCTCTCAATGTACTCGATGCTTTTCATCGGGGGAATGTTGCATCTCCTGTCGAGTCTTTTACTTTCATAGGGAGTGATTTTCGTGTGCAGGTTTGGTACCAATCCCTCCAGGACCTTCCAAGTGTATATTATCATGTATCTCTCTCGCCTGTGTTCCAGGGAATACAGATCAAAGACCTTCAACTGTTCCCAGTAATTTAGGTGCTTTATCGTACTTGTGTGTGCTGTGAAAGTTCCAGGTCTGCAATGTTGCAAGCCTTGAAGGGGGGCCGTTAGTGTACAGCAGTATTTCAGCCTAGAGAGAACAAGCGATTTGAAGAGTGTCATCATGGGCTTGGCATCCCTAGTTTTGAAGGTTCTCATTATCCATCCTATCATTTTCCTAGCCGATGAGATAGATACATTGTTGTGGTTTTTGAAGGTCCTTCACATTTCTTTTTCGCTCTATTGTATGGTTAGAATTTGTCGTATACCCTGATACATTTTTTATTTCCTCAAGTTTTCCATATCTGAGTACAGTGGACCCCCCGAGTATCGTAAGGCTCATATTTCGTAAAAATCGTGTTTCGTAAGCTTTTTTCGATTTCGTGTATTGTAAAATCCCTCGTGTTTCGTAACGTATTAGACCTGTCCGCCTGCTCCGTGCCTGCGCAGGACACAGGACGCCCGCCAGTGAAGCGTTGTTTACCATTGAGAGAACATTACCCAGCGCGCTCTTTCAAACATTCACAATACATTTGGTGTCTTTTTTGGTGGTTTAGTGATTGTCACTGTGAAATAAGTCACCATGGGTCCAAAGAAGCTTCCTAGTGGCACCCCTGTGGTAAAGAAAGTGAGGAACACCATCGAACTGAAGAAAGAGATTATAGAAAAATATGAGAGTAGCGTACGTCTGAGTGAGCTTGCCAGGATGTACAAGAAAACCCCATCTACTATCAGCTCTATCCTGGCAAAGAGAAATGAGATCAAGGAAGCTAATGTTGCAAAAGGGGTTGATATGTTAACGAAAAATAGATCGAAAACAGTGGATGAGGTTGAGAAGTTATTGGGGGTGTGGATCATTGAAAAACAGATAGCTGGTGATAGTATTTCCACGGCGATAATTTGTGAAAAGGCAAGGAAGTTGCACGCAGATCTTGTCAAGACAATGCCTGGAACCAGTGGTGAGGCGAGTGATTTTAAAGCCAGTAAAGGCTGGTTTGAGAGGTTTAAGAAACGTAGTGGCATACACAGTGTTGTGAGGCATGGTGAGGCAGCCAGCTCAGACAAACGTGCAGCTGAAAAGTTTGAGTGAATTCCAGGGGTTCGTAGAGGCTGAACAATTCCTCCCCCAACAAGTGTTTAATTGTGATGAAACAGGCCTGTTTTGGACGAAAATGCCAAACAGGACCTTCATTACTCAGGAGGAAAA
>WNWK01012413.1:0-59794 GCA_009830355.1 Cherax destructor | reverse complement strand
CCTTACTTAGATGTCGAAATGCTGTGCTTAGGTTTGCCAGACGTCCATATTCTGCAGGTTATTTGTTTCATGTCCGCCTCAGGAGATGTATAAAGATGCTCACCCCAAAATCCTTTTCCTTAGTGATTTTTTTAACCCTTTTTGACCCCCCCGGCTCTCCATCTGCAGTTTTTTTTTGTTTTTCCCAAGCTTCATGACTTTGCACTTGGTGAGGTTAAACTGAAGGAGCCTTTTAGACACAGTCTTGCAGCCGGTTCAGCCCCCTTGTAATATTACCTGATCCTCGTCTTTTTTCTTCTCATTAGTTTCACATCGCTGTGAACAGGACCCCCAGAATGTATCTCTTCTGTACGTCATTCACATATACGAAACAGCACCGGACCAGGACTGACCCTTGGTAACCCCCCCAAACCATGCCCCACTTTGATACCAATCATTACCAACTCTTGTTGTTCCTTAATGTTAGGTATTTCCTGAATCTTGCAGTGTTTCCCCTTGATATTTCGGTCTCTTTTGTGACAGGAGTCGAAATTTCCTTACACAGAAGATGCCGTCTACCCATCCATCTTTCACTTGCTTACTTCCGTTACCTTATCGTAAACCCAGTAGCTTTGTGACAAAATTTCCCTTCCTGAAGCCGTGGTGTTTGTCATGTATGAGCCTTTTCTTTCTAGGTGCTCCCCACTCTTCTGATAATCTTCTCCATGATTTTACATACTATATGATGTCAAAACCCCTGTCTGTAGTTTAATGCTGCCTGTGTGTCTCCTTTTTTTAAAATTTAATAAATACGATTGCTGCTCCACCGGGAAAACCCCCCTGTTAAAAAAAAAATTTATTGAAAATTGTTGTTAGCAGTACACACTTTTGCCCCTCTCCATGAACCATAGACAGATGTTATCTGTGTCCACCCCCTTCGAGTTATCTAGTTCACCTGTGTAGTTTCCAGCACTTGCTGGTGTGTTACCACCTCGGTTGCTGGAAGCCTTTTTTTCTCCACTGACATTACCTTCCTAAATCTTGTGCTGGCCTTTACAAAATTTTCCTTTTTCAGCCTGATTATCTGGTCTTTCACTGTCGATTTCCTCCTTATTGGTGTATAACAACTTTGGATCAAATTTGGCGATGCTATGTCATTCTTGTATTGCCTCTGTGCATCTCGTCTCATTAATACAAATTCGTTTCTGGCTTTTTTTTCTCAACCTCTTGTTTTCCTTAGTCATTTGTTTTCATTGTTTTTCCATGTTCTAGCACACTCGGCTTTGTCCTCTTCACACCTCCGGGTAAATCATGGGCTCACTCTGGTCTCTCGTTGCTTCTTTTCCCCCCTTGGTAAAAACTTCCCTCTGCCTCTGCCACGTGTTCCATTTTTATTTACTGTTTTTCTTCTAGCTGTCTTCCCACTGCATTTCGCAGGAATTATGCCTCTGTAACCCCTTTTTTTTGAAGTTTAGTTCGACGTCCGTCTCGGTTGCTTCCTCTCCACTGATCTAAGATTCTAAACCCAGGCCACATGATCCTAGCGCCGGGGGCCTTTGTGTTCCCTTTTCTCTTTCCTTCTCCTCCTTCTCTTCCTCCTTTCCTCTCTCTTCCTCTCTCTCTCTCTCTCTCTCTCTCTCTCCCCCCAGTACTTGTGTCCCTCTTTTGGTGCACGAAGTTTTGCAGCATCACCTCCAACATCTTATCCCTCCACATCTCTGGCCCCCAGAGCTCCGGTTTTTTCCCAGTCAGTCCCTTTTGGGTTAAATCGCCCTTCCCATGTGGGCCAGAAGGGCGCACGGGGGCAGGGCTTTCATATGTGATTTCCCAAAAATTGTCTGAACTCATCAAGGTGAATAGGGGGCCCATTTTTTACTGATTTATCCCTTTCTCTCTCTGGTAGTGCCCCCGACATATTGATGCATGGGGTTTTTTTCAGTCCACCTCCATCATCCTAGTTTCCCCGTTTCTGCCCCCTCCCCGTGTGGCTCCAGGTTTTCCCAGTCAGTCTCCTTGTGGTTGAAATTGAAAATAGTAATTTTGCCCGCCGATGTGGATCCTTCTTGTAAACTCACATTGCTCCGTTGGTCTCATTGTGCTCTTGTCTTGGCCTCCTGCTATTCAGTGGTGGGTTGTACATCACTGCAATCGCCATCTTGGGCCCCCAATTTTGGAAGTCTCCTACTATGACCCCCTTTTTTTTTTTATTCCTCCTTCCAACTCACAACTCCACTAGTTTTTGATGAGCAGTGCAACTCCTCCTTCCCTTGTTCCCTTTTTTTTTCTTCATGTTTTGATAGTTGGTTGGAAATATACATCTGTTATCTTCCCATCATGATGCCTCCATGTTTTTTTCATGCCACTTTCACAATTATTTAATTTCATGAGTTGGATACCATGCCATCAGTTTTTTTTCCTGGATTGTATTTTAGGGGTTTGGGGGGGCTAGTAAAGGGAGACCTGGCATGGCATTATGGGTTGGGGGCGTAGGTGGGCATTTGTGTTGGGGGTTTTTGAGTGCAGAGGTATTTTAAATTTGGGGGTTAATTTTTTGGTTGTGATAATCTGGGGGGGTTTTTTGGGGTATGTGTTTGCTGGTCCCCCCCGACCTGGGTCCCCTGCCGTCTTTAGCCTTGTCTTTTCTTGCTCCTTGCTTTTTTGTATCCTTTCTCTCCGTTTTTGCCGTTCTATAAATGTTCTGTCGCGGTCGAGGAACACTCGTTTGTATTTTGTTTTTCTTTTACCATTTTTCCCCTTCGGATCCTGTTTCACACCATTTCTGTCCAAAAAACCAATTTGACTGGTCGTTTTTTTTTTTTCCCCTCGAGTATTCCCTGATTCTCCGAAATTTTATCAGCTCACTTATGTCCTCTGCGGATATGCTACAAAACTGAGGAAGAAAAGAGGCTGCTATGAACTATAGACCTCAAATTCAGTGAGACTGGGGAACATCTCTGTGGGTCCTGAAAGAGGGGGGAGAGGTGCTGTCTGACCACTAAAAAACCTTCAACACATTTACTGAAAAAGGGCAACTACCTGAGCGTGGGGAAACAGCAAATGTAGTCCTATCTTTAAAAAGGAGCGAGGTAGGGTAACATCCAGGACCACTATTCATGACCCAAAATTGGGGGGCGGTGATGACTAATGGAGTCATCACCTTGTTACCCCAAACCTTTTGCCAACAGTTCATACACCAACATAACAAAGGTGAGGCATACCAGACAGAACCTAAAAAAAATTGCATAACTTACTTAGGCATGTAAACTGACGTGACTACTACAAACACTCACACTCACTTTTAAATCTGATACCCCACCACCTCTCAACTGGGGTTTTATGTCTAGGGGTCAAAGATGCCATCTACTGCCCACTGCAAACCACTGATAAACCTGAGCAGATAAATGTTCTACACACTATATTATGTAGATTACACAGGAGACAATGCATCAGCTACCACATTCTGTTCCCCTCATAACGAATCACCGTTTAGAGGTTGGAAGAACAAAGCCCACTTATTATCTCTGATTGTGGTTCCCCCTTTGGTGAAGGGGAAAGTAAAAAGGTTGTGGGGACTATTCACAATAATAAGATGAACTGATCCTGATACATAAACTGAAAGTTGCATTATTTCTTTGGTGATTTTAAAAATTTTCCGAGAAATAGCTAACTGGCAATAATTTTCCTGGTACTTCCTGCAACAATGCAGTACCAACATCGGGCACTGGCGTTTCTTGCAGACAAAATGGCATTTCAATATTGGGATCAGTCAATACAGGAACATTAGTAAACCGAGCTTTTGCATTTTCAAATGCTCTCTGAAATGTAATATCCAACAAAATTTTTTTTGGGACTAATAAGGTCTGTGAGTGGGGAGATCCCCTTTTTTAAAAATTTTGGCAGAACTTTTTTTAAAAGTTACCACCCCCAAAAAAGCATCACTTCCTTTCGATTCTTTGGCACAGGGAAATTGTTTTGCCTCCACCTTGGATTCACTGGGGCCACTTCCTGGCCAATTACATAAGTAAGTAGGTTTATTCAGGTATACACAAATACAGTTACATAGATTATCATACATAGCAGTATATTGGGAAACCGGGGGAAAAAAAAAAAAAAAGTCAAGTGACTTATTTCCATTGGGGTTGTCCAGAAACTTTTTTTGCCAAATTAACTGTAACTGAGCATCAGTGAGCCTAAAAAAAGTTATTCTGGTTGTGTCACATGTGCTCCCAAAAGAGTCAAAAAATAACAAGGTCATCAAAAAGCACCAACCCCTCCAGGGGGTCACATACAACTTCCTGTATCCTGTGCTGAAAACGGGGGGGGAATTATGAAGCCCAAGTGAAAAAACCCCTGTATTGAAAGGGCCCATCTGGCGTTACAACGGGGGGAGATCCCCACGGCACAAATGCCACTGGCACACAGGGTCAGGGAAAACCCCCAAAACCCCCTGCCCATTTTATTAAAAAACTTTGCATCTAGTGCATCAATTACAATCTTCCTGAGGGAAACCCTTTTTGAGCCTTATTTATTAAATTTACCTTGTGGCAGTGAGTGGACATGCTGGGGTGCCATCTAGTGGGGGGCCCCTAAAACGCAATGTCCAATGACTCCCACTGTGAAAAATCAAAATATCTTGAAAAAATAATTTCCCCCCTCTTCCTTCATACACTTCTCTTCAAAACAACGAGAGAGATAAATGATAATATACACTTGGAAAACCTTAGAGGGATTAGTACCAAACTTCCCGAAAATCACTCCCTATGAAAGCAAAAGACTCGGCAATATTCTCCCTTTAAAAAAGCAGGGGCCCCCCCTATACACTGAGACAACACAATAAGTGTGGGGGGGCCCAAGACTCTCAACTGTCTCCCAGCGTACAAAGGGGGGGATTACCAATAGACCCCTGGCTGTCTTCAAGCAGGCACTGGACAGGCACCTAAAGTCAGTACCTGACCAACCGGCCTAAATGCATATAAAAACCTGATAACATACTTTAAAAAAGGCAATAGAGATAGGCCTAAAAAAAAAGCATATACAGTACAACATTCTTACCTTAAAATAAATTTTTTTATCCTTAGCTTATAGTGAGTGGTGAATATATTTATTGAAAAGGAATCTGAATAAATGAAGAATGGGTATGATTGAAAACTGCTGCATTGGGGAAAAAATGTAAAGAAAAAAGGGTGAAAAACGAAACCCGCCTGTAATTTAGGGCCCCAATGTCAAAACCACATAATTCTGTATGAAGCAAATGTGCAATGTCAAATATATATATTGTGCTTACAGTTACTCAACTAAATCCCCAGATGGAGTGCTCGACTTTAGTTGCAGTGAAGCTGAGGATTCCGTATTGTGAGTAGTTGTAGTCAAATGGGGGGAGGCTTGTTTCAGATTTCCCCCGTCCACCCGCAAGTGTCCCCCGGGAAACCCAAAAAATAAGTGGCTTAAAATTTTTTAATTTGAGAAGGAATGAGAAACTGTTGGTGGCCATTAGCTTACATTTCTTCATTAAAACTAAAAAAATTTTTTTTAAAATTTGGGAAGAAAAAAAAAAAATACTATATGAAATAATCAGTATACTAGAATAGTTTCAATTAGAATTTGAGGTGTATCATTAGGTATGAAAATTAAGACATATTTTAGTAATTTATTAATGAACACAAGAGGTTTATCTGGGGGCTCTGGCAAGACAATCATAGTGTGAATGTTGGGGGGAAAATGTTTTTTTTTTGGGCACCCTCCCTTGGTGGGGGGGTGGCCACTGTGTTAAAAAAGGGGAAAAGAGTTGTAGGGTTTTTTGACTTAACACAGCTCCTGTGTGAGAAAAATATTATCCCCAGCATTTTATGGTGTATGTGAATGGTATACACTACTGACAAGATGAAGAATTAGACACACATGCAGCATCTGGGTACAGTATCTTTGTTTGTAGCGTTTCACCAACCAGTGGCTTTATCATTACAATAAAGGATAAATGTGAAGAAATATATACAGAAAATTAGGTAATCAGTTCCTCATCGTTGAGTTGGTGAAACACCATAGTCTTGAAGAATCTGAACAAGGCTGGAAGTTTGGGGCTTATATGCTGGTGTTAGAAAGGGAAGTGCAGGATAAAGGCATTGTCACTGGTGTGATGCATTACTCAACCTCGTGAGAAGAGAGTCTCTGCACTACTTCCTTCCATAGTTTGGTAGAATTCAGTCTGATAAAGAAATTACTCTCCCTGAGGAAGTGGAAAGAACCTTCCTTGTAAGTCATGATGTAGAGGCAACTAAAATGCCGGGATTAAGGACAAACCCTTTTTGTATAAATTTTAAAAATTTAAAAAAAAGAAAAATTTTTGTTTCTTTTTTTTGTGTCACCTCCTTGGTGGGAGACAGCTGATGTGTTAAAAAAATTACTGTCTTGCCCCCCCTGCTCAGCTGTGTTCCTTTATTTTCATTTTAAGTGGGTTTCTTGTTTGGGAAAGGGTTTTTTATTCTGGGAATTATAGGTACCCCCCTGTTCCTTGGACAAAATTAATTCCCTTTTTCCACCTCCTCTTTTCCAAGGCACTGTATGACCCTAATGGATTTAATGTTTAACAATGAATATAATAAAATTTCCATTTCTTTTTTTTTTATTTGTCTGTGTTTTTTGTGGTGGTCTAGCATATGATCTTCTCTTATTTTACATATACTGACAATGAAAGTTGTAACTTATCGGGAATTTTTCCTAATTTATTGTATTTTTTTTTTTTTCCCTAATTTACACTTACACTCACCCAAATGACTGTACACATAAAATTCTAATATATAGCTATTAATAAATCAGGCCCTAAGTTTCCAAAACTCTCCCAAAAAATTTTTTTTTAAATTTAATTTGGGGAACAGATTAGTCTTTGTGGCAATAGCAAGAAGGGAAGGCCCAATGCGAGAAATGATGATCATTGAACCGACCAAGACTGAATTTACATCAAGACATAGCCTGGGGTGGAAGTTCCGTTCCCCGACCATAGGTAAGTTACTAAAAATTGCTCTATTTTTAGAATAAACCCCGTACAATATTGACATTTGTTAACTGATACAGTAGTATGTTGGTAGGGGGAAGCATCCGGATACTGGTAGTGAGCAACATCCGGATACTGGTAGTGAGCAAGCATCCATGATACTGGTAGTGAGCAAGCATCCAGGATCTGGTAGTGGAATACCGGATACACCTTTGATGGGTTTTGAGAGTTTTCTTTTAGCCTGGGGGGTGCCTTGTACCCCTTTTGAACAACCCCCTATAGGACCATTTCACCCAGGACCAGTAACAATCCCCAGAACAACCCCATGAACAACTACCATTACCTACATGGGTTGAGTTTTAATGGAAGCCTGATAGTTATTCTGTACTTTTGACAGGTTGCCAGTCATTTTTTTTTTTGTCAAAAGAAGGTATAAGATGACAGGTTCCTTAAAGGGGGAGGTGACTTGATACTGGTGAAGGACTCTTACCAAGGAACTGAAACTACTCTTCCTTTCCTTGGATTAATCTGAGTGTTCCCCCTTTTCCCTGGGACTATATGGCTCATGTGGGTTTAGTGCTACCCTATAAATGTAATAAAGAGTAAGATGACAGGTCAGTCTAACAAACATTCACTCTTCACATATATATACAGTGGACCCCAAACAACCCGGGGAAATCATACAATTATGTAAGAAAATTTGTAAGTGCTTTTGTAAGTGCATTTTGGGGGTCTGAAATGGACTAACCTACTTGACATTATTTTTAAAGGGGGGAGTAAATTTTTTTGGTAATGGCACTTGAGCAGGCTTGGGGAATAATTTTTTGTTCGTTAGGGGGGTCCACTGTACATTCCTTTTTTTTTGTCAGTAGTCCTGTAATATTTCCTTCTAATTTAAAGGGGGTGAGTCTGAAAGATCAGACAGGGAAAATTATTGCAGAATCGGGGGTATGTAACATTTGTTTTTTTTGGGGCATGTAAATGAAGTTCCGGTTATTTTAAAAATAGGCATAAATTATAACAGAAAGTGAAAAAAAAATTTGCATGGGGCATTGTTTTTTGTTTCCATGCATTAAGAGCTGAAGAATAGAATTTATTTTGGTTAGAAGAAAATTTTTAAAATTAATGAAAAAAGAGTTGAAATTGAAGTAAATTGTTAACTCACTGAATCTACAAATTCCCATAGCCATTATTGCTAGGTAGTAAGGCAGGCAGTTAGTTATATATGCATAGTTTGGGGGAGGGAAGCTGTGGTGAGCTTCAGTTAGTGTCATCATCATAAAAGTGTTGTGCCATGCATTAAAAAAAGTGCCGGTTATAATGTAAGCACAATTTTTTTTTGCTCAAGAGGGGGTCTTTTTTGCAGGTCAAAATATCCTCAGTTGATAAATTTTTTTTTTTAATTTATTTTTACAATTAATCTTTGCTCCTAGTTAACAAGAATTTTAACACACATCTTTTTTTTTTTTTATATTCCCACCAAGGGAATCCCAAAAAGAGGAAAACACTTTCCTGTCACCATTTAGTCACTGTCTTGCCAAAGGGTTTACATCACAGTTTAGATGACCCCCAAACCGCAACATCCCCTCCTCCTTCAGAGTGCGGCCCCGTACTTCCCACCTCCAGGACTCAAGTCTGGCTAAAATTTTTCCCCGAATGTTACCTTGCTAACACCCCAACAACACCAAAGTCATAAAAACACTTGCCTCCACCCTTTTTAACACATTCACACAAGTCTTTGGGGTGCCAAACCCCCCCAGCACTAAAAACCTCCTTTATCCCATCCCCCCAACCTTTCCCCCGGGGTGCCCCCCCCCTTCCCCTTCCCCTTTCCCCTTTACCCTAGATTTATATGCCCCCTAGTCATCCTATTTTTTTTCCTCCACTCTGGGGCCCAAAACCTCAACAACCCCTCCTCAGTCCTCAGAATAATACTTTTGATTGCTTCACACCTCCTCTCAATCTCCCCAAATCCAAATTCTCTACATAATATTCACAACACACATTGCCTTCAGACATCCCTCCCTGCCTCCAGCCTCCTCACTGCAACATTCAAATTATGCCCCCCACCCATACAGTAGTGTTGACACCACTATATAATTCTTAACAATCTACATAACTTTTAAAATTTAGTCTTATTCTTTAAATAAAAATAAATCATTTATTACAAAAGTTTTAATTTCTAAATGACATTCTTTCAGAGCACCAACTATTATTGGTTACATGCCATTTGAAGTTTGGGGGAAAATCTGGATATGACTATCATGTAGATGACTTGGATAAGATTGAAAAGTGTCACGAACAATGTAATTCAGCAACAATGACTGTTTAATTTTTTGGGAAACTCTGATGTTAAAAATAGAGTAATATTAAAATTTGCTAGGTTTTTATGTAATTCACCTGAAGTTTTTCCCTCTTCTTTATGAAATTATTAATTTTTTTTGATTCTTCTAGCAAGTTATCCACATTTTTAGAAAAATGGACCCCGGTTTGCGTACTGCTCCAAACTCAACAATTATGTAAGTGTTTTTTGTAAGTGCTTTTGTAAGTGTATTTTGGAGGTCAAAAAAGGGAAAAATCTAATTTAAATTTTCCTTTGGGAACAAATTTGTTTGTAACGGCACTTGAACAGCATTCTGGAATAATTAAAAACGTAAACCGGGGGGCCACTGTACTGTTATTTGCATCAAACTTTTTTAAGAGGCTTAAATGCCACAATGAATATCAAAGGGCAGTACTAACCCACATGGAAGCAAACTCAGGAGGTTGCATCTATAAATTTTTCTGGGGCCTCTTCTGCTGAAGGGACCCCCGGGGGAAAAATGATCAATGAACTTCCTAAGTTATTACTAGTAGGTTATTATTAGTTTACAAGTGTTCATTACACTTTAGTATTCATTAATTAAAAAATATTTGTTTTTGTATGTTGCCTTTGTGTTGTGTTACACTTGCCCAGAAGTCTTTGGTCAGCATCTGCATTAGTGTATTTTTTTAAAAAAGGGTGGGAACAGTATAAGTATCCCAAAAGGGTTTGGAGATGGGCATAGTAGTTTTTTTTCTAGTAGCTGCCTTCTGTTGTGTGATGATTGTTTTCTGGTGGACAACTAGGTACAACCAAGGAAAATTGAAGAGAAACGGAGTGTAAGTACCGTAGTATATTAAGGGAAATAATACTGAATTCTGGAGAAGGGTACAGATTGTGCTAGTTTTATTTTTTTTTTCTACCTTTCTTCTATATAAATTTTATTAATTATAAATTTTTTTAAAAATAAATAATAAAAATTTACGTATGTCTAGTTTTAATTAGTCTGTAAGCATAAAATTATCTGCCTAAAAAACACTGCTGCTAGTGGCTTTCTTTGTGTTTATCAATATGTTATTACATGTACTATACTACACATTGTATACTATGAAAAAATAAAAATATTATTTATTTTATTTATTTATTTATTTTGATATTTTTTTTTATATGAGTTTTTTTTTCAACATGCTTGCCGTCTCCCACTGAGGCAGGGTGACCCAAAAAAAAAAAAAACTATAAATTTTTTTTTTTCTTCTTACATATAGTAATTTATACAGGACAAGGTTACTAGCCCATATGCTGAATATGAATATTAAATTTTAATTTCATGTCTACAAGCAGATCGGGGAGTTCCCCTTTTTTGTCTCTAATTTGGATTCATTAATTTTCATTCTCATTGTGGACATGGTTTTTTTGTTAGGTGGGTGAAGATAGGTGGGGAAAAAAAGTTTGAGATACTGATGAAAAAAAATCACAGTGTGGGGTGAGAGTTATTGCAACCGTGGGGGGGGGTTTTGGGAACCAGTAAGTGGGGTTATGGGAACCAGTAAGTGGGGTTATGGGGGAAACCGAAGGGGGTTATGGGAACCCCTAAGTGGATTATGGGAACCACTAAGTGGGGTTATGGGGGAAACCCTAAGTGGGGTTAGGGGAAACCCCAAGTGGGATTATGGGGGAACCCCCAAAAGGGGGTTTTTTTGGGAAACCCCTAAGTGGGATTATGGGAACCACTAAGTGGGATTATGGGAACCACTAAGTGGGGTTAGGGAAAAACAGTTGAAGATGCTGTCCAGGAGATAATATCATTACAGTGTATGTAAAAATTGAGACTGATAAAGGTGTTCTTAAAATATGCACATGTGGTAGATGGTCAGGAGTAGGTATGGGTAACATCAGTCACATTTACATCAAGTTAATTCAAGTTAATCAAACATATCTAATTAGGCTGTGACTGAAAATCAGAAGTAGGTATTAAGCAATGGCAGTATATCAAATAACATCCTGGGGGAGATTAGCGAGGTTAACATAATATAGCCTGACTCTGAGAAAATACCTAGCAGGAAGGATTTTATCTTTTATAACAGCACCTGGGGAAAATGTTAATAAAAGGGGACTGCTAAATTTAGAAAAAAAAATTTTTTACTCTTTTCATATGTGATTTTTTTGCATGTTCGCTGTACACAAAAATACATACGTTAAAAAATCCAGAAAATTGTTGATAACGATTGAGAATGTATATTATTTACAGTGATAAAAAACCGGGGAAAAGGGGCCTCATGTTACTACAGGTTCCTGACCAAAGGTCAGCGTGGATCTGGCTTCAGACTCATTTTAAAACACCTACCACCAGTGGAACCCAAGCCAGAATTTATTGTCTGACCAATACTGTTGTCAGGTAAGAAAATGCTAATGGAGTTTGGTATTTTTTTTGAGGGGAAAGTAAATTCATATACAGGGGACCCCCGTTTACCTCCAAACTCAAAAATTTTGTAAATATTTTTTGTAAGAGTTTTTTAAGTGTTTTTGGGGTTTCCCCCAAAAGACTAATCTAATTTACATTTGCCCCAGGGGAACAAATTGTTTAATGGCATTCAAACAGCATTCTGGAAAGAATTTTAAAAGAAAACCAAGGGTCCACTGTAATTATTTTTGTCCCAAACTACTGCATCATTTTAATTTCAAAAGCCTTTCTTTTATCAAAATAAATCCCAAAAGATCCATATAAAATTTAAAAAAAGAATAAATTGTGCTACGGATATCTTTTTAAAACACCCCCCTAACTCTAATGCCTCGTTCAGTGTTTGGCCCCCACGTTCATTACAAATCACAAGGTCTTCTACTTTAATTAATGTTGATAGTTTTCAGTGTGGGTCATCTAAAAATTTAGAGATTTAATCATATTTCAGCATTGCATATTTGATTTTATTAATGGTGAATATTGGTTGAGTCAACCTTTGGAAAAATATCTGATGTCTGTTAATATCTTTTAAAATTTAAAAGAATTAACTTTTTTTTTTTTTTTTTCGATGATTTCAGTTATAGTGATGTGAAAGATGAGCTGTCTCAGGAGTTTGTTCCAACACATTCATTCTGAAATTGAAATTGATCAGCCGGGGGGAGCCTGCCCCCGAGCAACACTGGGTAGTGGTGCTGGATCCTCACCCCCCTGGTGCTGAGCAACACTAGTGTGTCAGGTGCTGACCCCCAGGTAGCCTGGTGTTGAGCAACACTGGTGTGTCAGGTGCTGGACCCTCAGGTCCCC
This sequence comes from Cherax destructor, assembly GCA_009830355.1. Lineage (NCBI taxonomy): Eukaryota > Metazoa > Arthropoda > Malacostraca > Decapoda > Parastacidae > Cherax > Cherax destructor. The sequence goes on along the minus strand of WNWK01012413.1, from coordinate 47,263 downwards.
TGCCCCTGAAAAACACGGGTAGCTGGTGCTGGACCTTCAGGTAGCCTGGTGCTAAGCAACACTAGTGTGTCTGGTGCTGGACCTCGCTGACACCCAAAAAGGGGAACTAGTGGAACCTCTACCTGATGAGAAGCCTGTTATACAAGTCAGTAGAGCTTCTCTAACTCCCCCCTCACATCTTCACCCCCTACACCTTCAACAGCCCCTAACCCCCAGTGAAAAAGACACAGCATCAACAGCACTCATTTCAGGTGCAGCAACAGATTCATCATCAACAGCAACAATTACAGTTACAAGAAGACCAGCAACAACATGAGGACAGCAGAACCAACAACAACACCAGCAGCAGCTTCAAAACCTTCATTTACAGCACTGTATTACAGTTCAGTCACAATCATCTCAACTTCCTTCTGCTTTATCTCAACAATCATAAAGCCTTCCAGTCATCAAATTCCAAAACTACTCAGCAAATTCAACAGCAGCAGAAACCAACAGCAGCAGCAGCAAGAACAGCTGCAGCAACAAAAAGCAGCAACAACAACTGCAGCAGAAAAAACAACTGCAGCACAACAACAGCAGCAGAAAAAAAAACGCAGCAACATCACCAGCAGCAGCAACGCAAGAACACAGCAAAAGCAGCAGCAGCAACAACAACAAAAAGCAGCAAAAACAACACAGCAGCAGTCGCAACAAATAATAGGACTACAAGCAAACAGTAGTTGGGTTACGGACTCGGTTAACGTTCACAACAGTTTTGGGGCCCCAGTGTCCCCAGATCAGCACTCTGTGTACATGTTCCAAAAACCCCCCGCATCTTCCATAAGGGGAAAACCACCACCATGGCCATCAAAGCCTTATCAGGTTGGTGCAGTATTTGCTCTGTCCATAAGCTCAACCCAGCTTACCAAATTAGTAATTTCTTCTCTCGCTGTCGGAGTTCTTTTTTTCCTTTTGAACTTTCTTTGAGGATGGCCATGTTTTTTTTTTTTTCACTAGCCATATCCCCCAAAGGGGTTTGGCCCACAGGGGGAAGGACATTCGCCATCACTTATTCAATACGTCTTATTTTATGACCACATGTAATAGATAACAGGCACTTAAGAGGATATCAATAAAATTGGGAGGTAGCACCCCTTATCAAGGAACTGTTGAGAGTTCAAGATTGGGGTGCCTAAAGTTGCCCTGAATTTTTTACCTAGTGCGAGTTTGAATAATGTGACCACTTACAAGATTTTTTTCGCACTAATCGAGACATAGCGTGGCATAACAAACATGACTGAAAGATGGGGGGGGTGTAGTTTGGCAGGTCATTTGCTTTTTGCTGTTCATTCATTTCTGAAAAGGTAACTAGAAAATGAATAACGGTGAATGTTTTTTGTTGCAAAAACGTTGAAAAAAAAAAATTTCAGGAAAGCATAAGAAAGTTGTGCCAGTTCTATACAGACAAGTTAACCACGGCCATACCCGTTGAATGTACCGTTTCGTCCGATCAGGGGTTTAAACAATGTTGGGTTTGTTTAGTACTTGGATGGGTGACCTCCTGGGAACACCAAATGCTGTTGGCATAAATTTTTAGGTGGCCCCATGGCCGGGGTGGCAAAGCTCTCACTTCACACACGGGGGGCCTGGGCGTTCCCGGCGGGGTGGAAAAATTTCAACGCTTTCCTTTCATCTGTTGTCCTGTTCACCTAGCAAAAAAGGTACCTGGGTGTTAGTAAAAAGGTGTGGGTCACACCCCGGGGGGAAAAGGCCCCAAAAGGGAAAAAAGACAGACAGTCCTTGATGACGCACTGACTTTCTTGGGTTATCCTGGGTGGCTAGCCCTCCAAGGTTAAAATCCAAATGAAATCTTATCTGATCTTGTCATAGCTTTTCCCCCGTGAAGATTGAGATTGGGGAATTTTGAATTATTGAAAGATAGAAATTGTGAATATGTTATATTTAAGCTAACATGAGGATACCAAGCATTTTCATTAAACTAACCATGAAATTTTTTTGTACAGTGGTCCCCCATTACGTGGCCCCAAACTCACCCTTTTAGTAAGTTTATTTTTAAATTTTTGTAAGTGAATTTTGGGGGGGTAAAAGGACTAGTCTATTTTACATCATTCCTTAAGGGGGTAAATTCGTTTGAATGGCACTTTAACAGTATTCGGGGAAAAAAAAAATATCAAAACGGGGTACCACTGACGTTTTAAAAAAAAAAAAATACAGTGGCCCCCCCCCGAAACTTCCCCCTGAAGTCTGCTAAAAGCCATTACCGAACGAATTTACCCCCTTAAGGAAAAAATTTTCCTAGGTTGCTATTTCAGCCCCCCCAAAAAACATTCCACAAGAACTTAAAAAAATTATACTTACATAATTGCACGTTTTTGGGGGTTTTGAACCGAGGGGCCCTGTACAGTTTTTTATTTGTTGATGGTTTATTGCTTATTTTCTTGATGATGGCATCGAGAAACTTCTTTCATTAAGTGAAAGTTCCAGCAAAGAGCTGGGGTCATTTTAACCAATCAAGTGCCATAAAAGGTAAGTAAAATATTTTTTTTTTAATTTGTGTTAAATAACTTACTCCATATATGAAACAACTGGAATGTACTTCTGATATATGATTTGTCATTATTAGATATTAGAGTGGCTGCAGCAAAGTATTTATTTTGTTTGTATCATGAAAGTAGTTTTCACTTTTGGCAAGTGCAAATTATTATATAAGTAAGAGGGGAAGGGGATTTATTTGTAAGGAAAATTTGGGAAAAAATTTCCCCCATAATGTGAGTCTTTGTTATATGATTAGCTACACAGTGTCCCCAAAAGGGAGGGGGCTAAATGCCAAGGGCCTGCCCCACGGAAGTAAATGTATCTTCTTTTCCTTAGATTAGACTGAATGGATTCCTTTCCCCAGGTACTATATGACCCCTAGGTTTTAACCCCCCCTGTTAAAAAATTTAAAAAAACCACAGTGGGACTTCTGGTCAGTTGACAAAAAAGAGAGAGAGAGGGGGGTGTTGTGTTGTTATAATGGTCCCACAAGTGAGACAAAAATTCACATCATGGAAGCGTCTTTCTGGAAGTAAAAATTTTTTTTCCCTGTTATATGCAGCTGTTTACTGCCTTTTTTGATACTCTAGCAGTCGTTCTTAAATTTTTTTAAAGATGAATTTGTTAATGGTGTAATAAATTTTCAAAACATTAGTATATACTGCATTCTTTTTTTTTTTTTTTTTTTAACCCCCCGCTTTTCCCAAAAGGTAGGGTGACCTGACAAAGAATCCTTTCACCATCCCCCTATCATTTTTTGATTAGATAAAATTTTTTTTAGACAGTATTGATAATCCATTGATTATAATTTCATTATACAATTTGGTCCCCTTATCAGTTCAATAAGTGTGTTGTAAAAGGAACTGTTTTTTAGTCATGTTTGTGTTTGTTCAACACAATACAGTATTCTTTTTTTAAAATTTTTTTTTTCTTGGGGTAAAATAAATTATACAGTGGTCCTCGGTTTTCGCGAAAATTGTTTCAGAATGCTCCAAGTGCCATTCCAAGAATTTACTTTTAAGAAATAATGTCAGTAGGTTAGTCTATTTCACCCCCCCCAAAAATACACTTGCAACAGCTTTTGAAAATACACTTACATAAATGTTCGAGTTTGGAGTAAAAACCGGGACTGTATAATGTTCCCCTTAACTCCATCTTTATTTCTCCTTTTAAATTTTTTTTTTAACACGTTGGCCGTTTCCCCCCAAAAGGCAGGGTGACCCAAAAAAAAAATTTCATAATCATTCAACACTTTCACCATCACTCACATTCACTGTTTTTCAGGGCCCCCAGATACAACAGATCAGATGTCCCTCCAAACCCAATATTCCAAACCCCCTTTTTTTAAAATGCAGGCATTGTACTTCCCTTTTCAGGACTCAATTCCAGCAACCGGTTTCCCTGAATCCCTTCACAAAATATTACCCACTCAACAGTCATCAGACCCCCAAAAACCTTTCGTCCCTTTTTCCCCTTTTTTAAAGTTTTAAAAAATTTTTTAAATTTTAGTTCAAATTTTAGCCAATAAATGGTAAATTTTAGTTATTGTAATTTTTTCCGATATTGGAAATGGTAAGAGCATGGCTTTAATGCAACATTTGGAACAGTTTTTTAAAAATAATAATAATGGTTTTTCATGGATTATTATGTTTTTGAAAACCAAGTTGGAACAAAAAAACAAAACAGTGGACCGACACATGGTCCCCAAACTCACCCTTTTATGTAAGTTTTTTTTTTAAATGTTTTTTTAAATGTAATTTTGGGGTCTAAAAGGACTAGTCTATTTTACAACATTTTTGGGGATAAATTCGTTTGGTAATGGCATTGGAAAAGCATTCTGGAATAAAAAAAAATGAATCGGGGGACCACTGTTAGAAGAAGAACACTCTTTTTCCAGCATTAGATTAGGACAGATGTCAAAATATGGAATATATTGTATTCTTGTCTTCACATTGTCTGAAATATATGTATGCAGTACACTTTTTTGTGACTTTATCTGAAACGCTCTAAAATGAACTTAATGATTGTTAATATTGTCTTAATAAGTCTAGTCAATACAGTGGTGGTAGCAGTTTTAGTGATGGTGGATCGAGACCAAACGAGTGCGTTTCAACATGCAGTGCAGAAGCAACAGCAGAAAAAAAAAGCCATCACAGTTACTTATAGTGATCTTGCTCCTCCTGTCCCCCCCGTGCTCAGATGTTTCTGTCACCTGCATGTCTCTCATGGCTCCATACAGCAGGTTAGAACAACCTTTTTGGCTTTTCCTTTATTTGATTATATTTCTAATTATTGTATATGAATTAATGAATGTTTTCTAAATGAAAAGGAGAGGCAGTTTTAAAAACAAAAACAGTTAATCTTATCCCCCCCAGTTAAATATTGTCTTGTTTTTGTGTCCTTGTACAGTGGTACCTGACTTACGATTTTTTTTTCATTCCAGAATGCAAGCCCCCCTTTCCCCAAACAAATTTATCCCTTAAAAATGTTGTAAAATAGACTAGTCCTTTTAACCCCCAAAATTACACTTACAAAAGCTTTAAAAAATAAACTTACAAAAAGGGTAGTTTGGGGACCATCGTAAGTCGGGTACCACTTTTAAGGAGAATACTAAGGGATAGTATTCTGTATCTTGTAATAAAATTATACATACCGTAGGAATTAAAAATTTTTTGACATTAGTTTTCCCACCAAGGCAGTGGGCCCAAAGAAGAAAATCACTATCCAAAATGGGTAAAGGGGTTTTGGGGAGGGTAGATGCTTGAGCACCAAAAAAGGCTTTTAAGTGTAAAGTCAGATTAAGTACAGATAAGTCATTTTTATGGCTTGATATTCTACTGGAATGTGGGAAAGGGGTTACCATAGGGGAGGTGGAAAGTACAGTGCCTGCACTCTGAAAAGGGGAGACTGTAGTAGCTAAGAGGGTTGTTTGAATTTTGATGTCCATGTGTGTATTTCATAGGGGCAGTTTTATTATATTATATAAACTGTCCATTGCCTGTTTGCTATAGGCTTTTCCTGCCTAGAATATTCAGTGTTAAAATACAGGATAGGAAATAAAATAAATGTTTTTAAACTTTTTTTTAGGAAAGCAATGTACACTACAGTTCAAAATCTGTAAAAGGAACGATACTACCGCAAGATAGAGTTTCCCCCTGAGGTGTCACGTTCTTTATCCCCGGCTCTCTGGTTCCTGTGAGGAGGAAAGAAAAAGACCACTTTCTTCACATGATGGTTATGTCCCCCGGGGGGGGCCAGCTCACATAATTCAGGCGAGTCAGTCGTTTATAAGGCAAACTTAGCCTCATTTCACTATTTTTTCTCTGGCATTCCCAACATCAATTTTCTTTAGGTCCCAGCATCAATTTTCTTACAAGGTCCCAACATCAATTTTCTTGCAAGGTCCCAACTTAATTTTTTTCTTATGAGTTCCCCTAAATCAATTTCTTACAAGGTCCCATCATTTTTAACTTTCCTAAAATTAACACATGCTATTTTTGTGTTAGGTTGGTTTTTTATGGCCAGTGTTATACTTTATAATGCATTATGAAAAACAGTCACACCTTGATAGCATAGGACAAACCCCATGTTTTCTAGGTTATTTTATAGGTTATTTAAAAAATAATTACTTACATTAATAGTACATCATCAGCCAGTTTCAGGTACAAATGAGTTTCACTAGTTAAGTAAATTTTAAGAAAAAAAACCCCCAAATAAGTTATATTACTATTGTAGTACTGTATTAGATTTAAAAACAAGACCTAAATAATGGTTTGTTACAGGTGGTGGTTATGGAGTGGAGCAGCAGTACCGGGGGTGCAATAATGGTGCACCACAGTATATGGCTGGGACAGCACTGCTGCAGCTACTGCGCAGTGTGTAAAACAGTCAGGTGGCAGATAGCTGCTTTCCCTTCTCACCGTCATACCTCTCAACCCTTTGACAAACCTTTCTAAAAGCTGCCACCTGTACCAACAACAGAGGTGATAATTGTATTAGATTAATTCACACTTCCTTTTTTTTTTTTTTTTTTTTTTTTTAACAAGTCAGCCATCTCCCACCGAGGCGGGGGGACCCAAAAAAAAGAAAATCCCCAAAAGAAAATACTTTCATCATCATTCAACACTATCACCACACACATACATAATCACTGTCTTTGAGGAGCTCAGATACGACAGCTGGTTTTCCCCCCCCAGCTGCCCCATCCCAGACCCCCTTTAAAGTGCAGGAAATTTTTTCCCTTTTTGGGGCTCAAGTCCAACTAAATCAATTAACGGGGTTTCCCCAACCCCCTTAAAAAATGTTCCCTGCTCACACTCCAACAGATCGTCTGTCCCAAAAAACCCTTCGTCTCCATTCACTCCTATCTAACACGCTCACACATGCTTGCGGGGAAATCCAAGCCCCCCCCAATACCTTTTTTCCCCTTCCCCCCAACCTTTTCTAGGACACCCCTCCCCGCCTTCCTTCCCTACAGATTTATCGCTCCCCAAGTCATTCTACTTTGATCCATTCTTTTAAATGACCAAACCACCTCAACAACCCCTCTTCAGCCCTCTGACAAATACTTTTAGAACTCCACACCCCTAATTTCCACTTCCCCAATTTTCTGCATAATTTACACCACACATTGCCCTTGAAGGACATCTCCACTGCCCCAGCCTCCCCCCGCTGCAGCATTTGAACCCATGTTCCACCCATATAAGAGTGTTGGTACTTCCCTTTTTTCCCCCATGGATAACTTTTTTTTCTACAGATACCTCAACGCACCCTCCCTTTTTTTTTCCCTTTATCAATTTAGGTTAACCCCCATCCTTCAAAACCCTTTTTTTTTTTGAAAATTTAATTAGTTTTAAGTTCAGGTGTATATTTAGAATTCATAATCACTTATTAGAAGAATTAATAATTACATTTTTATTTCAGACTAGTAACCCAATGGGGGCCTTCAGTGACATTAATTTAAAGCCCCCTCCTTAATGCCCCCTTCCCCTTCCTTTAGTAGGTCGGAAGCGTTGGGCATTAAGCAAGGGCATACTATACTGGTAGTGGGTTTGTGTAACCAGCTTTAGATTTTTTTTTTAATGTCACCTTTGCACCATTTATAACTTTTTAGTTTTTTTAAATGTTTATAATACAGGGAAACCCCCGGGTTTAAAAAAAATTCATTGCAGAAGCCTGCTGAAGTGCCATTCCGAACAAATTTCTTCCTTAAAAAAAAATGTCATTTAGGTTAGTCTATTTCAGCCCCCCCAAAATACACTTCCCAAAACACTTACAATATTATACTTACAAATTCACGTTTCCGGGGTGTTCTTAACCGGGGTTCCCCCGTAGTGTACTGTATACTGTAATAAACAGAAAGAAAATCAGCTCTAATATACATTACTTAGGTTTGCATATTGGTCGGAGGCTGGTTGTAACCCAGTGGTCAGAAACGAGTACTTCACTAAGTGGGGAGAGGGGGAAATTAAATCTTCAGTGGTAGTAATTAAAAAAGAACCTTTTATTCTAAAATAAATCTCGATTTGCAAGTGTTTTATCTGCTCTTAAGAAATTTGTTATCTAACTTGTTGGATAATAGTAATTAGTGTACTGTTGCAGTATTCTGGAACTCTTGCATTCTGTCATTTCACTGGTAACAAAAAATGATTGAACAAAAGAGAGCAAATTGCATCTCTATTTAAAAAAGATTTCTGAGATAAATTGAAGTTAAATTGTTTAATATCACATTGTTGTTCTTTGGTAGTGCACCAGTGGTACCACGGTCCCACGGTGATCCAAAAAAGTGCAAAAAAGACATCTTCATGGATATCTTTCTATTGGAATTTTAATTTTTTAAAATCTTTACCTATCAATAGAGGAGGAGGAGGTATGTACAGTGCCTACCTCTGAAGGAGGAGCAGTGGGGATATAGCATTTAAAAAGGGTCCTGAACTGTGATTGAATAATGATAGAAAGTGATTCCTCTTTTTTGGGTTACCCTACTTCAGTGGGAAAAGAATGGTGTTTTATACCAGTAAGAAAAAAAAGGGAGGGGGGGTTTAATTAAAGTGTGATAAATCATAGGTCTGTGGAGATTTCGGGGGGCCCCATTGGACTAATTCAGCATGTTGAAATGTAGGGGAAATTTGGGGGCCAACATACCCCCCAGACCCAGCAGCATCTCTTATAATACCCCAGTGACCCCCCCTGCAGTGCTCCACATATTCACAATTCATCATGCCCCTTGTTTCCCACTGCTCATTTTCCTTTCTACCAGTATCAGTACGTATATGCATTATGTGTATGCAGTTTGATGGTTTGTATAGTTTGTATAACTTGATAAAGATCTTAGCAAAAAATGTCTAAAAAAAAACCCCTTTCTGCAATTGTATTTTCTTCACCATGTTAATATAAATGTTGTCTTGTTATTTTCAAAATTCACTTAAAAGACAGATCTAAAAGGTCTTTTATCACCTTTCTAAACATTCGCATAATATTTGTTTTTTTGTCTGCAATTTTTTTTTAAAATCACTAGATTAAATAAGGAGTACGTATTTTCCTCTTGAAGTTTTATGAAACCCCCGTATCTCTGAATCTGGCACCCGGCAGCCCTGGTATTAAGTCCTGACCAGAAGCAACTTCAAGACCAGCTAAGAAGAAAACATGCAAATTTTAAAAAAAAATTTTTGGGCAGCAGGAAGAGCTACGGCAATTAAAAGACCAACTCATCATGGCTCAGTATGGCAGCAAAATTCAACAGGTTTATAAGGTATGTGACTTGGTTATTAACTTTGCTCTTATGTTCAAAAAAATAAAAAGGGGACAGAACTCGGAGATTAATTAAGTAAATTTTTTAGATAGGAGGAAGACCTGTTAGTAAGTAAGTAAGTAAGTTTATTCAGGTATACACAAATACATTTACATACATTATCATACATAGCAGTATATGTGTAGAGAACCTAGGAAACCCAAAAAAGTCAAATGGCAAATGGACTTAAAAGAAAAATGAAATAGAATAGAAGAAGATGGTGCATTAAGGCATCTGTGGAAAAGGAACTTTATTCATGGAAGAATGGGAATTAAAAGTAGTGGTTTTTTTTCAACATTCGGCCATCTCCCACCGAGGCAGGTGCCCAAAAAAAAAACATTTTTTCCATCATTTACACAAACCCCGTTTTCGAGGTGTCAGATATGACAATTTAGATGTCCTTCAAACATCCATACACACTAAAAAAAAAAGAAAAAAACCTTTTTAAAACTGTTATATTGGGTGAAAATGGTTTTTTAAAAATTGCAGCAAGGGGGGGTTTGGGGGATTAGAAATTTTGGGGGGTGATGTATGGTGTGAATAACATGCAGAGAATTATTATGGCTTCTATTCACCTTGTAACCAGTGTAAAATTTTAGTTCCATTTTTCCCCCAAATTTTTTAAAATGTAAGTGAATTTCCATTAAAATTTTTTTTTTAAAACTCTGGTATCTCCCACTTGGGGAGTTTGACCTGAAAACACTTTCACTGTCTTTCCTCTTTTTTCACTCTTGTCAGAAGTGTGCTGATACGTATTACATTTTAGATCCCCCCCCAAACTGTAACATTCCCCCCCTCTTTAAGTGCAGGTACTGTCCCCCACCTCCAAATCTTTTTCCAAAACCATTTTAATATGGTAGTAACAAATTGTAGTTGGGGTGTCTCTGCATGCATTTATAAAGAACTAAACAAGGTGCATCAAATTTAAAAAAAACAGTTTTTACTGGTTTAAAATTTCACAATCACAATGTAGCATCTAACTAAAGATACAGATATCTGGAAAGGATTGTGTTTCTTCTCTTTCTGTACAGAAGAGCTGTGATTTAAAAAAACAGTTTTTTAAAAAACTTTAATCACACAACAGGTGGGGTTCTAACCCATGGGGAATCCTAAAATTGACGGGTCTGGATTTTATGACTGTTTTTTGGTTTGCCCCCCATTTTGTAATTTTTTTTTTGAAATTTTGTTAAAAAAATTTTGTGAGTCTTGAACATGTTTATTGTAATATGTTTTTTTTGTATTAGGGAGGACTGCAGTATACCACTACAGCTCGACTGGTGGCTTTCGGGGCAGGGGTTCCAGTTTGGGGGAGTCTTAGGTGGGGCACCAGCGCTTCCAGTGTCTGCAGCCTTATCCAGCCACTGGTACAGTCACCCTGGCCACTGGTACTCTGGCAGGGCATCATCATCATAGTTCAGCCAGTGGCTACCTTCGCCACCCTCGCTCAGTGCCTACAATCACTGTATCCACTTTGAATCCTGCACAAGTGAGTTTGATAAACTTGCACTTGTTTTTAATATATTGGCTTTAAAAAATTGGTTTTTTATTTAAGTTCTGCCCCTCAAAATAACCTTACTGAAACCCCCTCAGCATCTACAAGAGATCATTCCTCAAGACACTTGCTGAGGGAAACTCATGGATCCTCAATGTTTATTTTCTTTAATGTAAGGGAGGGGGCATTATAGACCTCAGTGTTCTGTCTTTCCTTTTCCACTATTTATTTGCATCATTATTGGGTTATTTATGTAGTTGTATGGTTTAAATTTCCATGTTATAAGTGGCATGTTTGATTTACAATTCTCTTTTGGGGAAAGGCGCTGTATACTGTACTAGAATTTTCGAGAAAAAGCCCATTTTTATTATTATACTCATAACCAAATGCTAAACCCATAAGGGTCTACAGCTCCCAGTTATAACATGGACATTTATGGGAAAAATTGTTTCTCCTAATGCAGAATATCTAGAACACATCCTGGTCGTTAAAAAAAAGATGTTTATACAATATAAAAAATTTTCCCCAAAAAATCTCATGGATACTGGGGAAAAACATGCAGAGAAATAATTGCTTTTGTATAGATAATGTACAATATTAGCCTCAGTTCAGAGAAAACATTATTTACATGCTGTATTTCTAATAGCTTGAGCAAGGGGCAGTAACCCTTCTCCTGTATATATTACTAAATTTAAGAGAAACTTTTTTTTTCCTTTTGGGCCGCCCCGGGGGATATGGCCAATTTGTTAAAAAAAAAAAGATGATGATTTCTAATAGCTGTAATGATTCATATAATACAAGTGATAGTTGAGTGCATTTCTGTAATAAAGGAAGTCCCCAAAGGGGGGGTTTATATATATATATGGTTTGTATATTGTCATTTTTTGACTTCCTCAGGAAGCATTCAGGGTGTTAACATCAGGGAGTGGCTGTCCCTATCAGTTGTCCCACCAACAAAATGCTGTTTGCTCAAGCTGGAGGTGCTGGCCAGGCTCACATTCAATCTCCACCCCCGCCAACAAGTAACCACTCCCAGCGGCTGCCGTTTCCCCGTTGTCCCCATAGCTCATGTTGATGACCATCCTCAAGCCAAAGTCAAAATTTCTGCCATTAGATTTAGAGGTCATCTTGGTCATAGGTCATACTGCCAAATCAACAAAATTCCCTTTTCCCAAATAAGTTACTTGAAAACAATTTAGTAGAACTGGGGTAGGTCCATCACAAATGCTTCAGTGTCATCAGTTTTTTTGTAAACTATTTTGCAGTCGGCTCTAGTTATTGATGTCCGTAGTGTTTTATTTGTGTCCCGCATACTCTCTTTCTGTTTCCATCCCCCTTAAGTGACCTCAGGGTCAGCCAACTGCACTTTATTTTTTTATATCATTATGTTGATTTTATCACTTCAAAAGCAAAGGCATACGGTTACAAGTGGCCTTTTTAAGAAATAATCTCTACAAGTTCAAGCTAGTTGAGGTTAGCACTAACATTTGCAAGGTGATCTAGAACACTGTGGTCACGTGATAAGCATTGGCCAATAAGTCAGCAGGGACGAAGGGTGTGAGGTGGATATTGTTGCAGCATTTACTTCTGTGAAATACTGATGTCAGCTTTATGTTGAAGATGTAATGCAGTTATTGCCAGTGTTTTATCTCAGACATCCATAATATAAAAGATTGAGGCGTTATTTTACAGTGTGGTTTTTTACCATGAATGTACTGATGTAAATATTCAAACCATTAATCTATTATTTTTTTTTCTAATAAAAAATAGAAATGCTCAGTCATTTCTTTTTACCGGGCTAATAGTCTAATATTCATATCACCATTATAATTATTTCATTCATCAACATTTGCAACACCTACATGGAACATGTAATTTTTAAATATTTTATTAAGTAGACATTTTACCTCAGGTGTGAAGCTGCAACACTAGTGGCTGATCTTGACATATCTCATGTTACAAGTGAACCCTCGTCATTATATCAAAAAACACTAAACTCTTCTAGGTTATTCAGTGATGCTGAGCAAGCATAAATAGTGTTACATTATACACAGGTCTAGTGATAAAACTGCAGTCCTCAAGGATTATACAATTATTGAAAGCATACTACTGGAAAAAAATTTAAAACATTTGTAGGAAACTTATTAGTAAGAATAGGGTCCCTGTGTACAATCAAGGACATCAGTGCCTTTGTTGTGTAGTAGACATGCAGTGCCTTTGTTGTGTGTAGTACATGCAGTGCCTTTGTTGTGTAGTAGTACATGCAGTGCCTTTGTTGTGTAGTAGTACATGCAGTGCCTTTGTGTTGTGTGGACATGCAGTGCCTTTGTGTTGTGTAGTAGTACATGCAGTGCCTTTGTGTTGTGTGGGGCATGCAGTGCCTTTTTGTTGTGTAGTAGTACATGCAGTGCCTTTGTGTTGTGTATAGTACATGCAGTGCCTTTGTGTTGTGTAGTAGTACATGCAGTGTCTTTGTGTTGTGTAGTAGTACATGCAGTGCCTTTGTGTTTGTGTAGTACATGCAGTGCCTTTGTGTTGTGTAGTAGTACATGCAGTGCCTTTGTGTTGTGTAGTAGTACATGCAGTGCCTTTGTGTTGTGTAGTAGTACATGCAGTGCCTTTGTGTTTGTATTAATTCAGTGCCTTTGTGTTGTGTAGTAGTACATGCAGTGCCTTTGTGTTGTGTAGTAGTACATGCAGTGTCTGTTTTTGTAGTAGTACATGCAGTGTCTGTGTTGTGTAGTAGTACATGCAGTGTCTGTGTTGTGTAGTATACACCCCGTGTCTGTTGTGTATAGTACATCAGTGTCTGTGTTGTGTAGTAGTACATGCAGTGTCTGTGTTGTGTAGTAGTACATCCAGTGTCTGTTGTGTAGTAGTACATGCAGTGTCTGTGTTGTGTAGTAGTACTGCAGTGTCTGTGTTGTGTAGTAGTACATGCGGGGCTGTGTTGTGTAGTATACATGCAGTGTCTGTGTTGTGTAGTAGTACATCCAGTGTCTGTGTTGTGTTGTCATCAGTGTGTGTTGTGTAGTAGTACATCCGTGTCTGTGTTGTGTAGTAGTACATGCAGGTTTTTTGTGTGTACTAGTGTCTGTGTTGTGTAGTAGTTTTTTGTAGTTTACCAAACCCGAAACTTTAAAAACATGGGAATTTTCAGGGGCTGTGCTGATGATTATACTTATTTTGTATATTTTGTTACAGAAAATACTGATGGGGGTGGTGCATCATCAAAAGATTGGATATCAGATTGGAGGGGAGAGTATGGAGGAAGTGAATGTATTCGGATTTAGGAGTGAACGTGTCAGTAGAGGGGTCATGAAAGATGAGATGAATCATAGAATTGACGGGGGGAAAAAGGCGTTGGTGCACTGAGAGTCTGTGGGGGCAAAGAGTTTATCCTGGAAGCAAAGGGAATGTTAAAAATATTGTTGTACCAACGCTCTTGTATGGGTGTACTTACCTAATTGTGGTTGCAGGGGTCGAGACCCAGCTCCTGGCCCCGCCTTCACATCGCTCTGTCCCTTTCCCTGCCCCAAAGGTTTATCATCCCTTTTAAATATGTAGGGTTTCCCCGCCTCCACTACATCACTTGTTAGACTATTCCACTTCCTGACTCTCTATGGCTGAAGAAATACTTCCTAACACCCCCTTTACTTTTTTAGTCTTCAACTTCCAATTGTGACCCCTTGTTTCTGTGTCCCCCCTCTGGAACATGGGTGGTGAATGTTGCAACTAAAGGTGGAGGCAATGGAGATGTTTCTGAGGGCAATGGGTGGTGTGAATATAATGCAGAGAATTCGTATTTTGGGAAAAATTGGAGGAGGTGCGGGTTCCAAAAATTATCCAGAGGGCGAGGAGGGGGGTTTTGAGATTTTTTTGGGCATGTAGAAAAGGTAACAAAAAAATGATTGAGCGTATAAATCTGTAGTGGAGGAAGGCAGGGTAGAGGGGAGGCTAGGAAAGGTTGGAGGGAGGAATAAAAAGGGGTTTTTTTTACAAAAGGGGTTGGACTTCTAGCAAACATGGGTGACATGTTAGATAGGAGCGAATGGAGACAAGTAGTTTTTTGGGGGTTTTCGTGCTGTTGGAGTGTAGCTGGGTAATATTTATTTAGGGGGTTTAGGGAAAGGCAGTGTAAGTGCACCTCTGGCAAGACAGTGATGAAGTGAATGATGGTAAAAAGGGTTTTTTTTTTCGGGCCACCCTACCTTGGTAAATGGCCGATGTGTTAATAAAGAAAAAACAAATATTTTGATTCTACGGTAGTTTAACGTAATCTAAAAACTGCATCACTGTCACTGGTCTCATAAGCCCCGGTTGTAACAGCTAAATGGGCCTGTGGGCTACCCCCAGCAACAGCCTCGTGACTAAGTCAAGGCTCTCTGGCCTCAGATTGGGCTGTGAGGGGAAAAAAAGGAACCTTAAACCCCTTTCAGGTTTTCCAGGTAGTTGGAGAACTATATGATACTGAGATACAATAATTAATTATATTATAGTAAACATTCTCAGGGGGTTTATCATTTTCTATTATGACTCTTAGTGTTACAGCTATCCCTTGCTTAATGACATTCAACAACTTCAATTAATGTATGGATATATTAGGGGAAAAATCAAATAACATAAAACCCTCAACCAACTAACAATAAATATTCTATCAACACACCAGCCCCATCCCCCCCAGGCAGGGTGGCCCAAAAAAAAACGAAACAACAATAAATATCTTGGAGATTTTTCCCCCATGGGCAATTTTGGGGAAAAGTATAGGGGGTTAAGCTGCAAGTTCCTATACTCCTGGTGTGTGAATGAAAAGACCAGAGGCCTGGCTGGTTGAAAAACTAATTTTAAAAAGTCACAGGTTTATAATTGTAGATTTATGTGGGGAAATGCATTTAAATCCAAGATTGACACATCAAACTGAAAACTAAGTACGTTTTATACAGTATTTTTTTTTCATATACCTGATTGCTTGCCCAGACATACTAGGTCTTTCTTCTAGTATCAAAAATTTACTGCATGCCTAAAAACCCGATTTTTGTGGCTCGCATCTTTTTACACGAGGGATGATTCTAAATTTTTTTTATGAATTTCAAACAGGAAAGTGATAAATATAACAGTTATTATATATGTACAAGAACTGTCATACTGTATTAAAAATTTATATTCAGTCCCATTCTTGCAAATTTTTACCAAGTTATATATTAATTTATTGTACAGTATTAAATTTTTTTAATAGGCTCCCCATAATTACATACGAGGTGTAAATAAATTATTCTGACTGCATTAATATAAAGTTGACTTTCAAGGATACTGTACATACAACCAAATGCTTATATTTTTTAATTCAGTTTATATACAGATTATTTAAAAAAGGGACCCTTTTTTTTGTCTTGGGCAAAGTTAACCCAAAGGGGTCACAGTGCATGGGCAATGAACCATATTTATGTTGAGTAAACGTAAAAAAAAAAAATAAATTGAACATCTTTTAATTTACATAGCAAACGCACAGTGGAAATACTCATTGACTATATAATCAATCTATAGAGATTATTTACATTTAACCACAACTCTGCTAGGGTGGCTTAGGCTCTCCCCCAGACTGCATATCTTACTCTTGTACTTTATGTTTTGATAAATATCCACACTAATTATAAAACATGTTTTGTTCTTTTCTTGATGAAATATCAATGGTAAGAGAATTGTATATAAAAACAAAGGTGGAATCAATGAATTTTTTAATTCAACTTGTATTGCACAGAATGCCCTAAGTTACAGCTATTAGTGATGGTGGAAACAGTGTGTTCACCACCACCAGCTTATGTCATCTTAGACAAAGTTTTCACATCTTACCCTAAAGGCTACTGATGGACATATTTCATGGTCATGTGTGCAAGGCCATTTATAATCATCAAGTGAACCTTACTTAATTCAAAAAGACCATGTGTTTCTTGTTAGAAAAAAATGCCAGTTTGTAAATGGAATAATGCATACTTTTTTTGTTTATGGTCTGCCTCACCCCGCTTTGCAGATATACACACACAGAACAAGCTCATTCACCTCTCTCTCTCTCTCTCTCTTCCACACACACACACACACACACACACACAATATATACATACATACATTAACAACAATAATGTAACAGGTCAGCAGGGGTGGCAAGTACTGTACAACAGTCTATGGAGAAACCGTGGTGGCTGCGTCTCCCCCCCACATCCTCCTCATCTGTATTGCCCACCTTATTGCCATCATCAGTAACAGAGGCTGGAGTAGTGTTGGTCCTGACAACAGGGACCTGCAGCTTCTCAGCAACCTGGGAGAGGATGTCCTGTGTGTATGAGCCGGGCCTTGCTGCTCCCTCACTGCAGAATAGATCAATGGGTGTCTTGCAATGCCCTGATCTCATTGCAGTTTGCATGCCATCCACAACTTGCCGCTTTGCCTTGTTGAGTAACCCCCAGCCTGTTCCAAAAACAGAGCAAATAATAAGTGAAAAAGTACAATACTGGTGATGTATGTCTTTCCTGTTCCTAAGACTGCATGTAATGTTTTATAAATTAGCTAAATCAAAACAAATATTTTGGGCTATTATATAATTATTATATTCATGGGGGGAGCACTAAACTTGTAGGGTCATATAGTACTGAGGAAGGGGGAATGGAAGGCATTCAGGCTTAATCTATGGAAAGGGCCTGTAGGTCTAATTCCTTGGATCAAGAGTTCCTCACCAGCATCAAGGAACCAGTTCTCCCTAGAGGGATCTTTCAGTATTAAAGATCCAAAAAAAAAAACAAACTATGATAGCCTGGTATATGGGGTCTGGGGGAAAAATTTTTATTAATGTAAAAATTATAAAAAAATTTATTTTAGCATCATTTGAAAAGAAAGTTAAGGCGACAGTTTGGACTCTCCTGGATCATTGCCAAGTCATGATTAAGCCAGAAAGAGTAGAAGACCAGAAGTTTAAAAAGGAAGAAAAAGGGAGGGTAGAAGTAGCAGCAGCTGTAGTTGTAGTAGTAATTAGTGGGCCCGGGCCTCGCAGCAGGCCTCTGGGCCACTGGGCTGTATGGCTCTTTTAGGTTTAGCATGATTATAGTAATACTAATAATAATGGAAATGGTTCATGCTAGGCAGGTCTAGTGGCTGAGTACTGAGGGTAAATTATGTCTCAAGGAGATGGAATCAAATAGCTCAACATTCATCTGTCCCCAAGGATCAGAGGAATACTGGGAGCCCTACTAGCCCAAAAAAGGAAAAGAAAATCAAGAAAAGAAGTCAGAAGACAGGAAAAACAAAGAAAATACAGTAGCCAGGTCACAAAAAAAAGGAGAGTTGAGAGCAAAGGTCAGGTAAGGTCATGAGTGTTCTGAAGATTAGAGCATTGGACAGTGTATTGGGAAAATCCTGGTTTTGTTTCAGTAGTTGCCTGCCCAACATTTATGTTAGGAATATTTTTATGGGCTGATTTGACAAGACAGAATCTGTGAAGCCTAGATGGGTTGATAGTTTTAGCACAAGACAAGGTTACTGAATGGCAATGATCTTTTAACATGACAAAGAAAATTGCTAGTGTTAGCAAAGTGAACACTTATTTTTTTTTCTTTAAGTTTATCAGAAAAATAGTAGCCAATATCACTAAGATATTGAAGGGGACAAAGAAGCAGGAAATGGAGTAGATCCAGGAAAAATTGTGAAAGGAAAAAGAGATATGAACTAGATTCTGTGAGGTAATACACTTTGTATCCGTGTTCATATTTGTACTCCTGTCATTGATGCTTCGGGAGTACACTATTTCCTGCTCCTCCTGAGCTCTTCGTATTTCGATGAAACTGGCTATTTTTCCATGACAGAAAAGAGCAATGCTGACACAATGCTTTTTTCTGTCATGTTAGAATACAGTTATCCAATGAGCTGGTCCTCTACTACAACTATCCCCACTTCTAGCCCACCAATGCCATCTTGTTAATCGTGATCTACAGACTTTTAACATGAATCTCAGTCCTGGTTTTTTTGTAGATACCTGTCTTGCTCAAGACACTGTCAAATTTCTAATCTTCAGAATACTCATGACCTGACATGACCTTTGCTTTCTCCTCACCTTCTCTTGTGACCCCTCCCTCTATTACCATTACCTTTCCTGACTTTCTTTGCTTCTTCTTTCCTAGCATGGAGCAGTAGGCCTACAGCAGTGTTCTTTCCCTCATGGAGACAATAATTAACAGACAATGGAAAAAGAATACGTGAAAATAAAGACATTAGGAGACAATCCAATACAATGTTTCCCCAAAGGCTGGGCTTTATAAAGTAAAGCCCAACTTTGTAAACATGGCCCAAAAGGTTCTCTGCTACCAGTCTTTATTTCCACAGTTGTTAGCATTAAGTTACTTTTATCTCCACCTCCTTAAGATGTAATTTACCCTCCTTAGTCTACCACTAATCCTGCCTAGCATGGGCCAGTAGGCCTGCTGCAATGCCCTCTATTCATTTGTTCTTATGTACTATACTACCTCCATTATTACTAATTCTATTACTACTGTTCCTTCTGCAACTAATGCTACATTAAAATGTGTTGTACAATAAACTGATCGCTGAAAAGACGATGGTAGAAAGGCAAAGACTCACGCAAGCGACTAGTGTTGCTTGACTATACATAGGCAGTATCTGGGTGGCATTACAAGCATAGTTCCCACGTCAGTACTGAGATGTCACTGATGGTCAGCGTGTTACCTCGATGATGCGACGCACGTTTCCTCCTGCAATCAACAGTTCTTTAACACCCATGTCATTGTTCTTCTGACACACCATTTATATCACTGATTGATGTACATAAGCAATGCCAATGATGCATAAAATGTTTATTTTACTGATGTACATATACAGTGGTCCCTCGGTTTTTGTCTAAAAACTTGAACATTTATGTAAGTGTATTTTGTAAGTGCTGTTGCAAGGTTTTTTTGGGGGTCTGAAATAGACAACCTACGGACATTATTTCTTAAGGAAGTAAATTGTTCGGTAATGGCACTTGAGCAGCATTCTGGAACAAATTTTGGCAAAAACCGAGGGACCACTGTAGTATGTATTTAATTTTCATTAATGCAATATTTTGGTATATATACTGATAAAATAAATGGTACATCACTGAAATAAACGAAGTCCTTGTTAATATCATAAATGATGCAGGGAAAAACTTTTGAATCATTGAAATAAAAGTATGCCACTGTATTTCACAAATGCTGTTTCATTCTAGTGATATTTATGTTTTGAAAAAGCTGAACTTTCATACATCCAAGTGCAGAGTATTATTAGAATATTATCAATACAAGTATTAATATTTAATGGGAAGTGAAACCTCAGGGATTATACAGTTCTTGGGGGAAATTTAAAAAACAATCAGGTGGTCCATCCCAAATAAGGACAAGACAGGTCCAATTCCAATCAAAAGCCCCTTACTGCCATCAAGGATCCTCCCCAAATATAACCTGAAAAAATGTGCAAAATATTATTCATAACCAGCAGTTTGTAAGACACTGGTAATTACCACCTTGATCACTGATCAAAAAAACTTTGTTTAACAAGTCTTTTCACAACACTGGTTTCCCATGCCTGGCTCAATGAATATCATCAAATTGTTTATTATGTCCCTTCCCTCCCTTTCCTTCCTTCCCTCTCTCCCTCTATATGTAGATAATTTTTATTTCCCGTACAGGCAAGATTAACAATGGTAGCAACCTCTCTCCCAAAATGCTTCTACTATGATTTTTAACTGGTCCATCTTAATGATTTTAAGTTTTCTTTGCTATAGCAAACTGGATAACTTTCATCGGTACCCTGTTAACCCTCATCCTGTTCTATACCTGTGTTTACCATAATCCTGTGTGATAAATGGTTTTGAAAACCGCGTTGAAGAATTGAGACACTTATGCAACATAGGGAATCTTTATTGAAGAAACGTTTTCCACACATGGGTTCATCAGTCAATACAAAGTAGGAAGGTATGGGAGGAGGAGTTTGAGGTAATCAGTCCCTCAGCCTGGAATCGATGTGTTCAGTCCATCACTCTTGTAGGGAAATACAGCATAGGGCCGGAAGTGGCTATATACTGCAGTCAGGCGAGTCAAAGCAGGAGGAGGCAGGATCACAGTGGGACCATCCACTAGTGTAAGTGGTCTTTGTCCAAAAAGGACAAGTGTTGAAGAATTCTTTATCAAGATCCCATGATGTTGCAGTGTCTGATAGATGTGATAAATGGTTTTGAAAACCGAAAGTTGAAGAATTTAGACACTTGTGCAACAAAAGGGAATCTTTATTGAAGAAATGTTTCACCACACAGTGGCTTCATCAGTCAATACAAAGCAGGAAGCTATGGAGAGAAGGAGTTTCGCCACTGGGGGCGAAACGCCTTCTAAAGATTTCATATGCTGCACAAGTGTCTCAATTCTTCACCATAATCCTGAACAAGATAGGGTCAAATTTATCCATCCTTTTGATCACCTAAAGTTGTCTGCCAGTCAGATGAACCTTCCATACTTGATAAGAGAAACATTTCTTCACTTACATTCAGCCCTAATTTCATCTAAGGTAGACTACAGGGTCACCTAACTTCCTCAGCCTCCATACTACTATTTCTCAACTTGATCCCACTCATCATCAAGGTTTACATCTCTATGGGGGGCTTTTGGATATTCCTAACAAGAGCCTTTACACAGAAGCAACTGTCCCTTCTTTGCAAGACTGACACTATGCTCACTGTCTTCACTATTTTCTGTTCTTCCATGACCTTCATGTTCCTTCCACATACAGATGTTAGTAAGATTAATTCATTTAATCATCTCTTTATTACATACCTTTAATCTCCATATTCACATTCTAGCAACATCTTTTAATTTACCTTTCTTTATGTTCATCCTACATCTTTCTTTTTCCTCTCTCTGGTATTTTCCCAAAACGATTCAAGCTGCTCCTTTTCCCCAACCCAATCATGGCTACTACAAATTTGTGCTCACTTTTCTTGAACACTTTCACATCTTATGCTATAGCCATGCACAGTGATTGTTCTAAATCCCCAGATGGAGTAGAGAATGGGACTGTTTTTATTTAAACAGAGTTCCAAGGAGTGAGTTGGCCAGGATTTTTCTAGAGTTTATGCAATACTTATCACCATATACATTATAGTCATTTCACCTTGTCATTTATTGTTGATTCTAACTCCCAAAGTGCATTGCACATATCCAGAAATTTGACTTGCAATAGTATTGTCATGGAAATGGAGCTCCTCAGCTTAAGTGATGCCCGAGTCAGACTTGTGACCCCTACATACTGATAAGACGTTACCTCACCTGTGAGAAATCCGACCATTATACATCCAGGTGTAGGTAATGTTCTTGGTAGACGTGACATCACAAAAAAAAGTGACTGAGAGCCTTCCTCGACTGTGAAGGACCCATAGCACTCATGAATTGGGTTCCTGCTCCACTACCACCATTATTGACTTTGTCTTCACCTCCCCAACACCGTTGCTTGCTATACACTGGTACTCCCAACATCTTCCACCTGTAAAGAGGTTATGCAAGCCAACTAAGATGATGGAGATTCATAGTATAGTGGAGAGTGAACAGCAGAGAACTTATAATGCACGCAAAAGATAATGTAACCACAACACTGGTAATGTTAAAAGAAAGGTTAACAACATAAGTATAATAGTATTTAAATAAGGAAATTAAAGGTACACAGTACTACTATACAGACAAGATGGTGAATGAGATACATGTTGAACACCTGAGTATCTTTATGTGAGAAATGTTTCATCATGGTGGGCAAAACATCTTAAATATACCCATGTATTGAACATGTTTCTTATTCACCTGTATTTTTTATAGTACAGTATAATAAAGGTCAAACTTAAAAAAAAAACATTGGAGGAAGCAAAAGTAAAAAAAAGATTATTGATGCAAAAAAAAACAGGTAATCATGGCATAATGGAGAGGAAATTAACAAATTTACATTACATTGCAGCACTGTATGACCCTGGTAAGTTTAGCGCTTAGTTTTGATTATAATAATAATATAGTGGACCCCAAAAGAACACCCCGAAATTGTACAATTATGTAAGTATAATATTGTAAGTGCTTGTGGAAGTGTATTTTTGGGGTCTGAAATAGACTAACCTTGTGACATTATTCCTTAAGGGAGTAAATTCGTTCGGTAATGGCACTTGAGCAGGCTTCTGGAAAGAAGTTTTTCGTTACTTGGGGGTCCACTGTACATTCAGTGGGAGGGAGGGGATGTAGGAAACTCACCTTGGTGTCAAGGAAGACTAGTGTGTTCCTTCCGGTAGTGAAGTGCGTCTCGTTCAACTCCCCTACCGTTCCCATACTCCATGACACCGTGGGCGCCGTCCATAAGGCCATTAACCATTCATTACTCTCATTATACAGATATAGTCCATTAAGGTACTGATGCACACAATGGAGGCACCATTGGTACACTACAACAACTATATTTAGATTTTCTGATAAAAAATATTCTCACAGGCTATTCAGGTGTTGTTGGCAGTAAGAATATTTCATAAAAATTACATACATATATAATTTTAGTGGGATGGAGATAATCTTGCCATACACTTAGTGCCCACAGGATGGGTATGGGGGTAATAAAGATATCAAACTAAAAAAATAACCTTCCATCACTGTACAGTCAGGCCCGTTTCAGCGCTTTGCTGTACAGCATTTCACTAATACAGCGGTTTTCAATTATACCCATTCTTCACTTATTCAGGCTTCTTACAATAAACATATTCACCACTCACTTAAATAAGTATGAAAATATTTTAAGGTAAGTAATGCGTGTACTACACTATATGCATATTTTCCGTTTGGTTCTATTGTTCATTAATATATGATAGTGTGAACATGTTTTCCTTTTTATATCCATTTGAAAGTAGAAAAAAAAAAGCTATGTTTCATTTTACAGCAGTATGGAACCTAACCTGCTGTATAAGTGGCCCTCCTGTATTAAAATATCTCTATTAGTTGGGTGATCATGAAGTCAGAATTAATCATCCTTATAAATTTACTTCCCCAGTTTTCAAAAATAAATATTTTTTGAGGTTGATTGCAAGTACATAATAAGGAAGGATGGAGTTGGAGGTATATATGGAAGGTGGGAGATATGCAGCTTAACTGATGTACTGTATGACACTCAAATATTTCTAAGCAAAGAATAAGGAAAAAACTGATGTGTTAAGGACTAACAACACCTAGGAAAAGAAGCAGTCTGGCGGTACCCTCCCCGAAGATGCCCAGAGTGTGTTTCCTGGTTAGCAATGAACTTCACAGTGTCATTAGAGGTGTACATGGGGAAGCTCTCCACGTTGCTCCTCGTTCAGGTTGAGGTTGTCAGAAGGCCCACAACTGAGAGCTCTATTATGGAAGCCATCGAAAAGTCATTCGGCCAAATGTGGTGGAAGCGAGGCAGATGAACTGGAAGTTGTTTTGGAGTATCATCGGCTTCTGTGATTGGTGAACCACAGGTTACCCTGGATCTGCTATGATTCGCTCATCATTTACAAACCAACTCAATCTGGGTTTCAAGCTGGGCAACCCAGCTTAAGTGGTTTTGGGTAACCAAAACCTTGGGACAAGAAAGCTTGAAAGGGCGACCCAACTCTGCTTCGACGTTGTATGTATCACTTTATCTTTGTCATTGGAGAACTCAATCCTGCTTGTGTTCAAAAGGTAGACAGGGTCAGAAAATGTGCCCAGGTTATTATAGGCAAAGCACTGATAGAGGCCATTGTCATCCATGGTGGGGTCACTGATGGGAGATTGCCCGTGCCCTCCTCCAGACTGAAGCGAGGTCAACCTCCCAGATTAGTGTCTTGTTGCCTCGCCAGCGGTACTTGGGGCGGGCACCTTCAGCCATACACTGATCACCAAGGCACAGCGTCACGTCCGAGGTTTCTTTGTAGGTCATATAGTACTTCTTTGGGGACTGGAAGATATCAGTGGTGGAGACTTGGTGTGATGGAAGTAAAAATACATTTTAGGAAAACTCATAATTCAGATAATAATGTAATGTAATAAATAATCATGGGTGGACTTTTGGATGGGCATTTAGAGGAACAACTGTTAGATCATTACAGTATTTACTGGTAATTACAATAACAAAAAGACATGGAATACAAGAATAGTGTAGGTGGATCAGAGAGAAAATGAAAAAGAAGTTTGAGGGGGAGAGGAGAGTAATGGAACCATAAAATAGGTTTAAAAAAGAAAAGGTAGGTGGAATGTTATGGCATCTGTGAAGAAAATTTATCTACAAGGGCAATGAGAGGAATGTACCAGAGAAATAGTGGTATCAATACTTTTTATGGGTATAAGGAATAGGCTTTATATGTTGCAGTGAGGAGGAGGTGGATGCAAAATATGTCATGTTTAAACAATGTGTACTGTAATAGCAAAGAATTTGTTGTAGAAGTTAGAAGACAGTGGGGTTAAAATGACATTATTTAGAGGGAGAGAAAGGACTGAGGTGGTTTAGACATTTGAGAGGATGGATGAACAGGATGATCAAAGTGATAAATAAAGGGGAAAGAAGGGGTAATGGTGATCCTAGGAAGGTGGATGGTTGGTGTTAAAGAGGTTTTAAGTGTCAAGGTTTAGTATAGTTGGTTTGTGTAAGCAGGTTAGATCAGGATGAATAGTTACAAGTGTTTTAGAAAGTGACATGCTGGAGGGAGAAAAGGTAATAATTATTAAGGCATTGAAGAAAACCGGTTAGCCATACTGATGAGTCCTGGAGGTGGAAAATACACTGCCTGTACTCTCAACCTGTACATTTTACAGTTCTAAGGTCACTTGAATTTTAATTCTGGCACACTTCTGGCAAGAGAACTATTGATGAATGATTAAACATTTTATTTATTTTTGGTCACCCTGCTTACTTTTGTGGGAGATGGCCGATGGTCCTGAATGTAAATCATTCATTAAAAATCAAGCAATCCATGCCTGTCTCTCCATGTACTGTCTCCAGACCCCAGGCTGTCCTCTTAACCACAGACATCATGACACTGTTATAAAAGCAGTCAGGCGGATGAGTGATGACTCAGATGAGTGATGACCCATACCCATCCTGTGGGCTACCGCCCACAGGATGGTATGGGTCATAATAAAGATATTAAATTGATTGACTTTTTCTTTTGTGTTTGCATCGCC
This sequence comes from Cherax destructor, assembly GCA_009830355.1. Lineage (NCBI taxonomy): Eukaryota > Metazoa > Arthropoda > Malacostraca > Decapoda > Parastacidae > Cherax > Cherax destructor. Next base: position 21,234 of record WNWK01012413.1, on the reverse strand, counting down.
TTTTTTTCTTATATTTATATTTTTCCGTTGTGGTATGTTATGATGTGTTATTTTTATAGATTGAGAACATAACCTTAGAAATGTGCAGCCAACTGTATGTGAAGAATCTACTTCAATTGTCAGAGGACTAGTTGAAGTCCCAGAAGCCAAGCTTAATAACCTTCTCTCTTATTATATGAAATATAATGTAGTATCCCATTAGCCAGCTTAATGAATCTAATAGTAGAAGGTCCAGCTTAATGAATCTAATAATGAAGGTCTAGGAGGAAGCTAAGTGAAGAGCTTAAGATAGCAGCTGGCTCTCACTCACTTATTAAGGCTATGCTCTTCTCAGCAGTGCCAACAGCACTGGTGGCACGACACTTGTAAGTGCCTATATCCTCAGAGGAGACTTGAGTCACCGCCATGGTGGAGAGAACTCCTTCGTCACCCTCCAGGGGCACCGTCTTTATTCTGCAGCAGGGAAGGAGGAGGAGTGGCAGGTGAGTTAAGTATCAAGGTAACCTATTATTTTAAACCTGACAGACTTACTAGAGATCACTACAAATACTGTATGCTATGCTTACAAACTTCTCATATAAATCACTAATTTTTATTTAGAAGGTTGATTCAATATTTACACAATTATGTATTATTTTTTGCATTATTATTACTATTATGATTGTGTATTATTTCTGTATTATTATTATTATTATTATTATTATTATTAATGTAGGAGGAAGAAGACATGCACGAGGTGTATGAGTGAGGTGAGGGTGACTCACTTGTAATTAGCACTACCCAGGATGGGTAAGTCATCCTTGAGCCAGACAATGTCTGCAGCAGGGATGGCCACCACTTTACACTCCATCCACCTCCTCTGTCATAGACGCGAAAACCTGAGTGGGTTAAAAATCCGAAGAAATCTTATCTTATCTTATCTTAAGGAACACGGTACACAGCTGTAATAATTACAGGCGTTCAATGCGCTCTTTATATTGTTAACTATTAAATGTAGCAGTTATAGAAAACATACAAATAATATTGCAATAAATTTCTCAAAATTGCTGATGTTTTGGCAGAGTAAAGTGCTTGAGGAGAGTGGTTATACCTGGTCCTTGGCGACTACTATCTCAGGAGGGACCTGAACCTCCAGGATGACGTGAGACTTGGCTGGGTTACCAATACCATTGTCAGCATAGCAGACATAGTGTCCTTTGTGGCTACGGTCAACCAGGGGGATGTCCAGCTGGTTAGCTCTGTTGGTATACCACAACAATATCCTATACTACACTGCTATCACAGTGAACATGTTCACTACATGTAATATACTACACTGCTGTGTCACAGTGAACATGTTCACTACATGTAGTATACTACACTGCTGTGTCACAGTGAACATGTTCACTGCACGAATATACTACACTGCTGTGTCACAGTGAACATGGTCACTACATGTAATATACTACACTGCTGTGTCACAGTGAACATGTTCACTACATATAATATACTACACTGCTGTGTCACAGTGAACATGTTCACTGCATGTAATATACTACACTGCTGTGTCACAGTGAACATGTTCACTGCATGTAATATACTACACTGCTGTGTCACAGTGAACATCACTGCATGTAATATACTACACTGCTGTGTCACAGTGAACATGTTCACTGCATGTAATATACTACACTGCTGTGTCACAGTGAACATGGTCACTACATGTAATATACTACACTGCTGTGTCACAGTGAACATGTTCACTACATATAATATACTACACTGCTGTGTCACAGTGAACATGTTCACTACATGTAATATACTACACTGCTGTGTCACAGTGAACATGTTCACTACATGTAATATACTACACTGCTGTGTCACAGTGAACATGGTCACTACATGTAATATACTACACTGCTGTGTCACAGTGAACATGGTCACTACATGTAATATACTACACTGCTGTGTCACAGTGAACATGTTCACTACATGTAATATACTACACTGATGTTCCAGTGAACATGTTCACTGCACATAATACGTATACTACACTGCTGTGTTACACTGAACATGTTCACTACACGTATATTGTGACGTAATATAATAGTCAATACTCACACACACACACACACACACACACACACACACACACACACACACACACACACACACACACACACACACACACACACAGAAACGAAACTCACCAGGATGATAACAGATGCAATCTTCCCACCCGGATATCAAATCCTCAGGAAAGATAGAGGGAGCAGAGGGGGAGGAGGAGTTGCACTGCTCATTAAGAACAGGTGGGGATTTGAGGAAGTGGAAGGAATGGATGGAATGGGTGAAAGGGACTACATAGTAGGAACAATTCATTCTGAGGGCCATAAGGTGATAATTGCTGTAATGTACAACCCGCCACAGAACTGCAGGAGGCCAAGAGAAGAATACGACGAGAGCAACAGAGCAATGGTAGACACACTAGCCGAGGTAGCCAGAAGAGCCCACATGGGGAGAGCAAAGTTACTAGTTATGGGTGATTTCAATCACAAAGAGATTGGGAAAACCTAGAGCCCCATAGGGTCCTGAATCATGGAGAGCCAAGATGATGGATGTGGTACTGGAAAACCTCATGCATCAACATGTTAGAGACACTACCAGAGAGAGAGGTGGGGATGATCCAGCAAGACTGGACCTAGTATTCACCTTGAGTAGTTCGGACATCGAGGATATCACGTATGAAAGGCCCCTTGGAGCTAGTGATCATTTGGTTCTGTGTTTTGATTATATAGTTGAGCTACAAGTGGAGAGGGGAGCAGGAATAGGAAGGAGAAACGAAACTACAAAAGGGGACTACACAGGCATGAGGAACTTCCTACAAGACGTTCAGTGGGAGAGAGAATTGGCAGGAAAACCAGTAAAAGAAATGATGGAATATGTGACAACCAAATGCAAAGAGGCAGAGGAGAGGTTTGTCCCCAAGGGAAACAGAAGTAATGGGAAGACCAGAACGAGTCCTTGGTTCACCCAGAGGTGTAGGGAGGCAAAAAGTAAGTGTAATAGAGAATGGAAAAAGTACAGAAGACAAAGGACCCAGGAAAATAAAGAGATTAGCCGAAGAGCCAGAAACGAATATGCACAGGTAAGAAGGGAGGCTCAGCGACAATATGAAAATGATATAGCATCAAAAGTCAAGTCTGACCCGAAGCTGTTGTATAGCCACATCAGGAGGAAAACAACAGTCAAGGACCAGGTAATCAGGCTGAGAAAGGAAGGTGGGGAGTTCACAATAAACGACCAAGAGGTATGTGAGGAGCTCAACATGAGATTTAAAGAAGTATTTACACAGGAGACAGGTAGGACTCCAGGAATTCAGAATAGGGAGGTATACCAACAAGTGCTGGATGAAATACACACAACCGAGGAGGAGGTGAAGAAGCTGCTATGTGAACTCGATACCTCAAAAGCGGTGGGACCGGACAACATTTCTCCGTGGGTCCTTAGAGAGGGAGCAGAGATGTTGTGTGTGCCACTAACACAAATCTTCAACACATCCATTGAAACTGGGCAACTACCTGAGGCGTGGAAGATGGCAAATGTAGTCCCAATTTTTAAGAAAGGAGACAGACACGAGGCATTAAACTACAGACCTGTGTCACTGACGTGTATAGTATGCAAAGTCATGGAGAAGATCATCAGGAGGAGAGTGGTGGAGCACATAGAAAGACACAAGCTTATAAACGACAACCAGCACGGTTTCAGGGAAGGAAAATCCTGTGTCACAAACCTACTGGAGTTTTATGATAAGGTAACAGAAGTAAGACACGAAGAGAGGGGTGGATAGACTGCATTTTTGGACTGCAAGAAGGCGTTCGACACAGTTCCTCACAAGAGGTTAATGCAAAAGCTAAAGGATCAGGCACACGTAACAGGAAAAACACTGCAATGGATCAGAGAATATCTGACAGGGAGGCAACAACGAGTCATGGTACGTGACGAGATGTCAGAGTGGGCACCTGTGACGAGTGGAGTTCCACAAGGGTCAGTCTTAGGACCTGTACTGTTTTTGGTATATGTGAATGACATAACGGAAGGGATAGACTCAGAAGTGTCCCTGTTTGCAGATGATGTGAAGTTAATGAGAAGAATAAAATCAGTCGAGGATCAGGCAGGACTACAAAGAGACCTGGACAGGCTGCAAGCCTGGTCCAGTAACTGGCTCCTTGAATTTAACCCTGCCAAATGTAAAGTCATGAATATCGGGGAAGGGCAAAGAAGACCGCAGACAGAGTATAGTCTAGGTGGCCAAAGACTGCAAGCCTCACTCAAAGAAAAAGATCTTGGGGTGAGTATAATACCGAGCACATCTCCTGAGGCACACATCAATCAGATAACTGCTGCAGCATACGGGCGGCTGGCAAACCTAAGAATAGCGTTCCAATACCTCACTAAGGAATCATTCAAGACTCTGTATACCATATACGTCAGGCCCATACTGGAGTATGCAGCACCGGTTTGGAACCCACACCTGGTCAAGCACGTCAAGAAATTAGAGAAAGTGCAAAGGTTTGCAACAAGACTAGTCCCAGAGCTAAGGGGATTGTCCTACGAAGAAAGGTTAAGGGAAATCGGCCTGACGACACTAGAGGACAGGAGGGTTAGGGGAGACATGATAACGACATATAAAATACTGCGAGGAATAGATAAGGTGGACAGAGACAAGATGTTCCAGAGAAGGGACACAGAAACAAGGGGTCATAATTGGAAGTTGAAGACTCCTATGAGTCAAAGGGATGTTAGGAAGTATTTCTTCAGTCATAGAGTTGTCAGGAAGTGGAATAGCTTAGAAAGCGACATAGTGGAGGCAGGAACCATACATAGTTTTAAGACTAGGTTTGATAAAGCTCATGGAGCAGGGAGAGAGAGGACCTAGTAGCAATCAGTGAAGAGGCGGGGCCAGGAGCTATGACTCGACCCCTGCAACCACAAATAGGTGAGTACAAATAGGTGAGTACACACACACACACACAGAGTAGTCAGGAAGTGGAATGGACTAGAGAAAGATATAGTGGAGGCAGGAACCATACATAGTTTTAAGACTAGGTATGATAAAGCTCATGGAGCAGGGAGAGCAGAGACCCAGTAGCGGACAGCGAAGAGGCGGGGCCAGGAGCTGAGTCTCGACCCCTGCAACCACAATTAGGTGAGTACAATTAGGTGAGTACACACACACACACACACACACACACACACACACACACACACACACACACACACACACACACACACACACATGTACGTATATTTAAAATTTAGTTGTGGTCCAAAAGAACTTGAGTTCAACTCTGGTGAGTGTAAGTGTATGGACAGTGACTGGTGAGTGTAAGTGTATGAACAGTGACTGGTGAGTGTAAGTGTATGGACAGTAACTGGTGAGTGTAAGTGTATGGACAGTGACTGGTGAGTGTAAGTGTATGGACAGTGACTGGCGAGTGTAAGTGTATGGACAGTGACTGGTGAGTGTAATTGTATGGACAGTGACTGGTGAGTGTAAGTGTATGGACAGTGACTGGTGAGTGTAAGTGTATGGACAGTGACTGGTGAGTGTAAGTGTATGGACAGTGACTGGTGAGTGTAAGTGTATGGACAGTGACTGGTGAGTGTAAGTGTATGGACAGTAACTGGTGAGTGTAAGTGTATGGACAGTGACTGGTGAGTGTAAGTGTATGGACAGTGACTGGCGAGTGTAAGTGTATGGACAGTGACTGGTGAGTGTAAGTGTATGGACAGTGACTGGTGAGTGTAAGTGTATGGACAGTGACTGGTGAGTGTAAGTGTATGGACAGTGACTGGTGAGTGTAAGTGTATGGACAGTGACTGGTGAGTGTAAGTGTATGGACAGTGACTTGTGAGTGTAAGTGTATGGACAGTGACTGGTGAGTGTAAGTGTATGGACAGTGACTGGTGAGTGTAAGTGTATGGACAGTGACTGGCGAGTGTAAGTGTATGGACAGTGACTGGTGAGTGTAATTGTATGGACAGTGACTGGTGAGTGTAAGTGTATGGACAGTGACTGGTGAGTGTAAGTGTATGGACAGTGACTGGTGAGTGTAAGTGTATGGACAGTGACTGGTGAGTGTAAGTGTATGGACAGTGACTGGTGAGTGTAAGTGTATGGACAGTGACTGGTGAGTGTAAGTGTATGAACAGTAACTGGTGAGTGTAAGTGTATGGACAGTGACTGGTGAGTGTAAGTGTATGGACAGTAACTGGTGAGTGTAAGTGTATGGACAGTGACTGGTGAGTGTAAGTGTATGGACAGTGACTGGTGAGTGTAAGTGTATGGACAGTGACTGGTGAGTGTAAGTGTATGGACAGTGACTGGTGAGTGTAAAGTGTATGGACAGTGACTGGTGAGTGTAAGTGTATGGACAGTGACTGGTGAGTGATGACAGACATATGAGTGTATGGACAGTGACTGGTGAGTGTAAGTGTATGGACAGTGACTGTGAGTGTAAGTGTATGGACAGTGACTGGTGAGTTTAGTATGACAGACTGGATATGTATGACAGTGACTGGTGAGTGTAAGTGTATGGACAGTGACTGGTGAGTGTAAGTGTATGGACAGTAACTGGTGAGTGTAAGTGTATGGACAGTGACTGGTGAGTGTAAGTGTATGGACAGTAACTGGTGAGTGTAAGTGTATGGACAGTGACTGGTGAGTGTAAGTGTATGGACAGTAACTGGTGAGTGTAAGTGTATGGACAGTGACTGGTGAGTGTAAGTGTATGGACAGTGACTGGTGAGTGTAAGTGTATGGACAGTGACTGGTGAGTGTAAGTGTATGGACAGTGACTGGTGAGTGTAAGTGTATGGACAGTGACTGGGAGTGTAAGTGTATGGACAGTGACTGGTGAGTGTAATGTATGGACAGTGACTGGTGAGTGTAAGTGTATGGACAGTGACTGGTGAGTGTAAGTGTATGGACAGTGACTGGTGAGTGTAAGTGTATGGACAGTAACTGGTGAGTGTAAGTGTATGGACAGTGACTGGTGAGTGTAAGTGTATGACAGTGACTGGTGAGTGTAAGTGTATGGACAGTGACTGGTGAGTGTAAGTGTATGGACAGTGACTGGTGAGTGTAAGTGTATGGACAGTGACTGGTGAGTGTAAGTGTATGGACAGTAACTGGTGAGTGTAAGTGTATGGACAGTGACTGGTGAGTGTAAGTGTATGGACAGTGACTGGTGAGTGTAAGTGTATGGACAGTGACTGGTGAGTGTAAGTGTATGGACAGTACTGGTGAGTGTAAGTTATGACAGTGACTGGGAGTGTAAGTTAGGACAGTGACTGGTAGTGTATGTATGGACAGTGACTGGTGATGTAAGTGTATGACAGTGACTGGTGAGTGAAGTGTATGGACAGTGACTGGTGAGTGTAATGATGACAGTAACTGGGAGTGAAGTGTATGGACAGTGACGGGAGGTAAGTGTATGGACAGTGACTGGTGAGTGAAGTGTATGGACAGTGACTGGTGAGGAAGTTGTATGACAGTGACTGGTGAGTGTAGTGTATGGACAGTGACTGGGAGTGTAAGTGTATGACAGTGACTGGTGATGTAAGTGTATGGACAGTGACTGGTGATGTAAGTGTATGACAGTACTGGTGATTGTAAGTGTATGGACAGGACTGGGAGTGAGTGTATGAACAGTGACTGGTGATGTAAGTGTATGGACAGTGACTGGAGTGTAATGTATGAACAGTGACTGGTGAGTGTAAGTGTATGGACAGTGACTGTGATGTAAGTGTATGGACAGTGACTGGTGAGTGTAAGTGTATGGACAGTAACTGGTGAGTGTAAGTGTATGGACAGTGACTGGTGAGTGTAAGTGTATGGACAGTAACTGGTGAGTGTAAGTGTATGGACAGTGACTGGTGAGTGTAAGTGTATGGACAGTGACTGGTGAGTGTAAGTGTATGGACAGTGACTGGTGAGTGTAAGTGTATGGACAGTAACTGGTGAGTGTAAGTGTATGGACAGTAACTGGTGAGTGTAAGTGTATGGACAGTAACTGGTGAGTGTAAGTGTATGGACAGTGACTGGTGAGTGTAAGTGTATGGACAGTGACTGGTGAGTGAGTAATGTGTATGGACAGTAACTGGTGAGTGTAAGTGTATGGACAGTAACTGGTGAGGTGGTAGGACAGTGATGGATGTATATGGACAGTAACTGGTGAGTGTAAGTGTATGGACAGTGACTGGTGAGTGTAAGTGTATGGACAGTAACTGGTGAGTGTAAGTGTATGGACAGTGACTGGTGAGTGTAAGTGTATGGACAGTAGTACAGCTGGTGAGTGTAAGTGTATGGACAGTGACTGGTGAGTGTAAGTGTATGGACAGTGACTGGTGAGTGTAAGTGTATGGACAGTAACTGGTGAGTGTAAGTGTATGGACAGTGACTGGTGAGTGTAAGTGTATGGACAGTAACTGGTGAGTGTAAGTGTATGGACAGTGACTGGTGAGTGTAAGTGTATGGACAGTAACTGGTGAGTGTAAGTGTATGGACAGTGACTGGTGAGTGTAAGTGTATGGACAGTGACTGGTGAGTGTAAGTGTATGGACAGTGACTGGATGAAGAATGTAGTGTATAGGACAGTAACTGGTGAGTGTAAGTGTATGGACAGTGACTGGTGAGTGTAAGTGTATGGACAGTGACTGGTGAGTGTAAGTAGTGATGGTAAGCTGTAGTGTAGACTGGTGAGTGTAAGTGTATGACAGTAACTGGTGAGGTAAGTGTATGGACAGTGACTGGTGAGTGTAAGTGTATGGACAGTGACTGGTGAGTGTAAGTGTATGGACAGTGACTGGTGAGTGTAAGTATGGACAGTAACTGGTGAGTGTAAGGTAGGACAGTGACTGGTGAGTGTAAGTGTATGGACAGTGACTGGTGAGTGTAAGTAGTGGACAGTAACTGGGGGTCAAGTAGTGACTGGTAGTAGTGTATGGACAGTGACTGGTGAGTGTAAGTGTATGACAGTACTGGAGTGTAAGTATGGACAGTAACTGAGTAAGTGTATGACAAACTGAGTGAGCATTGATGAAGTGTAGGACAGTACTATGGTGCAAGTAGTGAATGTATGGACAGTACTGTGAGTTAAGTGTATGGACAGTGACTGGTGAAGTGTAAGTATGACAGTGACTGGTAGTGTAAGGTAGTGGACATTAACTGGTAGTGTAAGTATGACAGTACTAGGTGAAGTGTAGATGTAGGGACAGTGACTGGTGAGTTAAGTGTATGGACAAGTAATGGTGACTTGTAAGTGTAGAGTGACTGGTGTGCATAGAAGTGACTGGTATGTAAGTGTATGACAGTGACTGGTGAGTGTAAGTATGGACAGTGACTGGTGAGTGTAAGTATGGACTTACTGAGTGTAAGTATGGACATACTGAGTGTAAGTAGTGACTTAGTGTAAGTAGTGACAGAGTAGTGACTTACTAAGTGTCAAGTAGTGACTACTAAGTGTCAAGTGGTTATGCAGTGACTGGTATGTAAGTGTCAATGTCAAAGTGATTTACTAAGTGTCAAGTAGTGCCCTGGTGTCAAGTAGTTGACTTACTAAGTGATTTGCTAATGTAAGAATACTGGAGTGTCAAGTAGTGACTTATTTAAGTGTCAAGTAGTGACTTACTAAGTGTCAAGTAGTGACTTACTAAGTGTCAAGTAGTGACTTACTAAGTGTCAAGTAGTGACTTACTAAGTGTCAAGTAGTGACTTACTAAGTGTCAAGTAGTGACTTACTAAGTGTCAAGTAGTGACTTACTAAGTGTCAAGTAGTGACTTACTAAGTGTCAAGTAGTGACTTACTAAGTGTCAAGTAGTGACTTACTTAAAGAACTTGCCACCATGGTAAGGCAACTCCTGGTTGAGTCTCTCCCAGTACACTTCAGGCTTGGGTGACCCTCCAGGCTGACAGTCTATGCTGATAGCGTCACCTTCAGTTACCTGTAACACGTAACACCTCACAATTAACACATCACTATCTTAATCATCACCATTATTACCATCATCACACCTATTTTCATTATCAGCTCTTGTTATCGTCATTATCACCTCTTGTTATCATTATTAGCTCTTACTATCGTCATTATCACCTCTTGTTATCATTATTAGCTCTTACTATCGTCATTATCACCTCTTGTTATCATTATTAGCTCTTACTATCGTCATTATCACCTCTTGTTATCATTATTAGCTCTTACTATCGTCATTATCACCTCTTATTATCATTATTAGCTCTTACTATCGTCATTATCACCTCTTGTTATCATTATTAGCTCTTACTATCGTCATTATCACCTCTTGTTATCATTATTAGCTCTTACTATCGTCATTATCACCTCTTGTTATCATTATTAGCTCTTACTATCGTCATTATCACCTCTTGTTATCATTATTAGCTCTTACTATCGTCATTATCACCTCTTGTTATCATTATTAGCTCTTACTATCGTCATTATCACCTCTTGTTATCATTATTAGCTCTTACTATCGTCATTATCACCTCTTGTTATCGTCATAAGATAAGCTTTTTGTTGGGATTTTTAACCCTGGAGGGTTAGCCACCCAGGATAACCCAAGAAAGTTAGTGCGTCATCGAGGACTGTCTGTCTTATTTCCATTGTGATCCTTAATCTTGTCCCCCAGGATGCCACCCACACCAGTCCACTAACACCCAGGTACCTACTTTCTTGCTAGGTGGACGGACAGCAGGTGTAAGGAAACACGACCAATGTTTCCACCTGTATACCTAGATTAGTCCCCGTGCCGGAGATCGAACCACGAACACTCAGTGTGTGAGACAAGACTTACTGATGTCTGAGATATATTTAAATATTTTGGTTGAGGTTATCTCAGAGGATGTAGCATTACAACCCGTCCGTCCAGCCACTGAGCTGACTACTACACCTTTGTTAGTGTCAGTGATCTTACAAGGAGGAGGAGGAGGAGGCAGAGTGCACAGGAGGGAGGGGGGAAGGAAGACGAGGAACAGGGAACAATAATTGAGCAGAGGGGGAGAGAGAAAAAACACCCTTGTATTTATATCATTACTAAATGCTAAATGCTTTAAATATAAACCGTTGCTAACATATCCGTTGCTATCATTTAGAAATGTAAGTAGACAGGAATGAGTATACCTGGAGGGTGTTTTGGGGTCAACACCCCCTCGGCCCGATCCATGACCAGGCCTGGTGGTGGATCAGGGCCTGATCAACCAGGCTGTTACTGCTGACTGCATGTAAATCAAAGTACGAACCACAGCTCGGTTGGTCGGGAATTGACTTTAAGTTAATTAGGTTTGTTGTAATGAAATTTAGCAAATGATCTGCACGTCCACAGATGAAAGAATTCATTAATAACACGGGAACTATCTTTGGAAATAAATGCAAAATACATCAATTTGCCATGATCAAACAAGGCTGAGAGAGGCACTGTATATCTAGTGCTGAGAGATCTGGTGTTGAGATCTAGTGCTGAGAGATCTAGTGCTGAGAGATCTAGTGCTGAGAGATCTAGTGTTGAGAGATCTAGTGCTGAGAGATCTAGTGCTGAGAGATCTAGTGCTGAGAGATCTAGTGTTGAGAGATCTAGTGCTGAGAGATCTAGTGCTGAGAGATCTAGTGCTGAGAGATCTAGTGTTGAGAGATCTAGTGCTGAGAGATCTAGTGTTAGAGATCTAGTGCTGAGAGATCTAGTGCTGAGAGATCTAGTGCTGAGAGATCTAGTGCTGAGAGATCTAGTGCTGAGAGATCTAGTGCTGAGAGATCTAGTGCTGAGAGATCTAGTGCTGAGAGATCTAGTGCTGAGAGATCTAGTGCTGAGATCTAGTGCTGAGAGATCTAGTGCTGAGAGATCTAGTGCTGAGAGATCTAGTGCTGAGAGATCTAGTGCTGAGAGATCTAGTGCTGAGAGATCTAGTGCTGAGAGATCTAGTGCTGAGAGATCTAGTGCTGAGAGATCTAGTGCTGAGAGATCTAGTGCTGAGAGATCTGGTGTTGAGAGATCTGGTGTTGAGAGATCTAGTGCTGAGAGATCTAGTGCTGAGAGATCTAGTGCTGAGAGATCTAGTGCTGAGAGATCTAGTGCTGAGAGATCTGGTGTTGAGAATCTAGTGCTGAGAGATCTGGTGTTGAGAGATCTAGTGCTGAGAATCTGGTGTTGAGAGATCTGGTGTTGAGAGATCTGGTGTTGAGAGATCTAGTGCTGAGAGATCTAGTGCTGAGAGATCTGGTGTTGAGAGATCTAGTGTTGAGAGATCTAGTGCTGAGAGATCTAGTGTTGAGAGATCTAGTGCTGAGAGATCTAGTGTTGAGAGATCTAGTGTTGAGAGATCTAGTGCTGAGAGATCTAGTGTTGCGAGATCTATTGCTGAGAGATCTAGTGTTGAGAGATCTAGTGTTGAAGATCTAGTGCTGAGAGATCTAGTGTTGAGAGATCTGGTGTTGAGAGTCTGGTGTTGAGAGATCTAGTGCTGAGAGATCTGGTGTTGAGAGATCTAGTGCTGAGAGTCTAGTGCTGAGAGATCTAGTGTTGAGAGATCTAGTGTTGAGAGATCTAGTGTTGAGAGATCTAGTGTTGAGAGATCTAGTGTTGAGAGATCTAGTGTTGAGAGATCTAGTGTTTAGAGATCTAGTGTTGAGAGATCTAGTGTTGAGAGATCTAGTGTTGAGAGATCTAGTGTTGAGAATCTAGTGCTGAGAGATCTAGTGCTGAGAGATCTAGTGTTGAGAGATCTAGTGTTGAGAGATCTAGTGTTGAGAGATCTAGTGTTGGAGATCTAGTGCTGAGAGATCTAGTGCTGAGAGATCTAGTGCTGAGAGATCTAGTGTTGAGAGATCTAGTGTTGAGAGGTTGGTTTATATCAATTGCCACTGCACCAGAGAGAGAGAGAGAGAGGTTGAAGGGGGTAAAGAGAGAGGTTGAAGGGGGTAAAGAGAGAGGTTGAAGGGGGTAAAGAGAGAGGTTGAAGGGGGTAAAGAGAGAGGTTGAAGGGGGTAAAGAGAGAGGTTGAGCATCACTTACGGTGAGAGTTTTGGTGAAGTCATCAGTGAAGTAAGGAGCTTTCTGGATGGTGACAGGGACGTCAGCGTTGATCTTCTGATCCTCACCAAAGTTGACAGTACAGCGGTAGAGACCAGAGTCTTCTTCACTCATCTTCTTAATCTGTGGTAATGAAGACTCACAAGTATTTTTCTATTTTAAAGCACATTTATCACATGGCGGGGCCAGGAGCCGTGAATCAACCACTGCAACCACAAATAGGTAATTACTCTTTTAAAGCACTATCACACGGCGGTGCCAAGAGCTGTGAATCAACCACTGCAACCACAAATAGGTAAGTTGTCTCACTCACACTTATTTCACTGTGTGTCAGCTACACACACACTCACACTCATGTTGCTGTGTGTCAGCTACACACACACTCACACTTATCTCACTGTGTGTCAGCTACACACACACCACACTCATGTTGCTGTGTGTCAGCTACACACACACTCACACTTATCTTACTGTGTGTCAGCTACACACTCACTCACACTCATGTTGCTGTGTGTCAGCCCCACTCACTCACACTCATGTTGCTGTGTGTCAGCTACACACACACTCACACTCATGTTGCTGTGTGTCAGCTACACACACACTCACACTTATCTCACTGTGTGTCAGCTACACACACACTCACACTCATGTTGCTGTGTGTCAGCTACACCCACTCACACCCTTTTCTTACTGTGTGTCAGCTACACACTCACTCACACTCATGTTGCTGTGTGTCACACACTCACTCACACTCATGTTGCTGTGTGTCAGCTACACACTCACTCACACTCATGTTGCTGTGTGTCAGCTACAACACACTCACACTTATCTCACTGTGTGTCAGCTACACACACCTCACACTCATGTTGCTGTGTGTCAGCTACACTCACACTCATGTTGCTGTGTGTCGGCTACACACACACTCACACTATCTCACTGTGTGTCAGCTACACACACACTCACACTCATGTTGCTGTGTGTCAGCTACACACACACTCACACTTATGTTGCTGTGTGTCAGCTACACACTCACTCACACTCATGTTGCTGTGTGTCAGCTACACACACACTCACACTCATGTTGCTGTGTCAGCTACACACACACTCACACTTATCTCACTGTGTGTCAGCTACACACACACTCACACTCATGTTGCTGTGTGTCAGCTACACACACACTCACACTTATCTTACTGTGTGTCAGCTACACACACACTCACACTCATGTTGCTGTGTGTCAGCTACACTCACACTCATGTTGCTGTGTGTCAGCTACACACTCACCACACTCATGTTGCTGTGTGTCAGCTACACACACACTCACACTCATGTTGCTGTGTGTCAGCTACACACTCACTCACACTCATGTTGCTGTGTGTCAGCTACACACTCACTCACACTCATGTTGCTGTGTGTCAGCTACACACTCACTCACACTCATGTTGCTGTGTGTCAGCTACACACTCACTCACACTCATGTTGCTGTGTGTCAGCTACACACTCACTCACACTCATGTTGCTGTGTGCCAGCTACCACACACTCACACTCATGTTGCTGTGTGTCAGCTACACACTCACTCACACTCATGTTGCTGTGTGCCAGCTACACACACTCACACTCATGTTGCTGTGTGCCAGCTACACACACACTCATGTTGCTGTGTGTCAGCTACACACACACTCACCTCATGTTACTGTGTGCCAGCTACACACACACTCATGTTACTGTGTGTCAGCTACACACACACTCACACTCATGTTACTGTGTGTCAGCTACACACACACTCATGTTACTGTGTGCCAGCTACACACACACTCATGTTACTGTGTGTCAGCTACACACACACTCACACTCATGTTACTGTGTGCCAGCTACACACACACTCATGTTACTGTGTGTCAGCTACACACACTCACACTCATGTTACTGTGTGTCAGCTACACACACCTCACACTCATGTTGCTGTGTGCCAGCTACACACACACTCACACTCATGTTGCTGTGTGTCAGCTACACACACACTCACTCACATACTTGTACAAACGTATGTGCGCATATACACACTCACTCAGTCGAGCTCTGGACTCGGGACGGACTCTGGCAGTGAGAACCTGCAGTACTACAATGAGAGAGTACTGCTGTGGTCGACTGGATGATCAACTCTGAACTTGCTGGAGAAGAGGAGGACTCTGTCGTTGTTGGAGATGGGGAAAGTTGGTTGGCTTCTCCTCGTTCATCTGCAGGTTGAGTGATTGTTAGTGAATGATGATGTTGGATGGTTGCGAACTGGTGACAGTGATTGTACTGGGTAGTTATGGTGCTTGCACTTTATTGGCAAGGATCAATGTTTTATAATTTACAGCACAGTGACAGCAAAAGGTTATTCAGTGTTTAATACCAGATTCCATACATGTGTGTGTGTGTGCCTGTATCTCAACATTACAGAGGTACTAATGGGTCCAGGGACTATACCTCAACATTACAGAGGTACATAATGGGTCTAGGGACTGTACCTCAACATTACAGAGGTACTAATGGGTCCAGGGACTGTACCTCAACATTACAGAAGTACATAATGGGTCTAGGGACTGTACCTCAACATTACAGAGGTACTAATGGGTCCAGGGACTGTGCCTCAACATTACAGAGGTACTAATGGGTCCAGGGACTGTATCTCAACATTACAGAGGTACTAATGGGTCTAGGGACTGTACCTCAACATTACAAAAGGTACATAATAGGTACTGGGACTGTACCTCAACATTACAGAGGTACATAATGGGTCCAGGGACTGTACCTCAACATTATAAAGGTACATAATGGGTCCAGGGACTGTACCTCAACATTATAAAGGTACATAATGGGCACAGGGACTGTACCTCAACATTATAAAGGTACATAATGGGCACAGGGACTGTACCTCAACATTATAAAGGTACATAATGGGCACAGGGACTGTACCTCAACATTATAAAGGTACATAATGGGCACAGGGACTGTACCTCAACATTACAAAGGTACATAATGGGTCCAGGGACTGTACCTCAACATTACAAAGGTACATAATGGGTCCAGGGACTGTACCTCAACATTACAAAGGTACATAATGGGTCCAGGGACCGGGTCACAAAGTTTTATCATCTGAACAGGTCACAGTGGTAATGAACTATTTACATATTTATATCTGGTTACAATCGTAATGAGTTATTTATTCAGACATGAATTAAGTCACAAAAATATTACAGTGTATCTTATATTTAGTTGTGAATTAATGTTACTTTGTATTTGAAACGGCTGAGCTGGAATTTAAATAAAAGTCTAAGTGGTTACGAGTTAGTGACAATAAGCGAAGTCAGTTAGGTGGTAGTTCCTCTTTGTTCGGAATGTCCGAATCCGTTAACAACGAGTTTTGTCCCCCTGTTTCTTTATCCGTTTAACAGAAACATTGCCAGACCTCAATAATAATAATAATAATCTTTATTTCTACAAGTATATGATACAACTTATACAGACCATAGCTCACATCAATGACATACTATACAAAAAGGTATGCAAAACGTTTCGGGTAAATTAACTTTTTTCCCCAGGATGCGACCCATACCAGTCGACTTACACCCTGGTACCTATTTACTGCTAGGTGAACAGTGACAGCAGGTGTCTTAAGGAAACAAGGTACAACTATTACTTCTACTGCTGCTGGTACTATGAGCACACTTTAAGAACATAAGAATGGAGGAGCACTTCAGCAGGCCTACTGGCCCATACTAGGCACGTCCTTGTCAAAAATAACCATTCCCACCTACCCCCTGTCCAATGTTTTCCCAGAGTAACCTCTCACCTTGCTCCATGACACACTGAAGCCCTGGACGCCTGTCAGATCGACGCCTTCAACAGCACAGTCGATCTTGACCTCATCTCCCTCTTAGCGATGGTTTCCTTGCTGTAAGTGATCTTGGGGTTGGGGGTCCAGCGTCCCTCTTGGTAGGACTCCCACCACATGATGCTACACCTGCGTCCACAACAAGGTCACGTGAATTAGTGATGCTGGAGTTAGTTATGTATTGTAGTGTGGTGGTATAGTAGCCTGTGTGGTGGTGGTGAGTGAGTGGATGTAGTGACGATAGGTTAAGTAGTGGTGGTGGTAGGTTAACCTAACCTTCAAGGTGGGCATTTGTGGACCTTAAAAAAAATGCCCTTTTTTTTTACCCATCAATACCATATCCCTCTCCATCTATCTACCACAGCAGTCGAGAAACAGCAAGCCTCGAGTATGACTCACCGCTGCCTGCTGCTCAGCCTCAGCCACTTGAATCCGGACCACGACGTGCAGTACCAACCATACAGTCAACACAAGCACCATTTTCATTTTACCTTTCAACTCTGGCCAAGCAACGCCATGCGGTTGTGTCTAGCTCCGGGTCTTCCCCTCACTCTTCGTCATTCCTCTCTCTCTCCTCTTCCACTCTCCCCTCTCACCCTCCTGGGTCTTACCTGAGAGTATCCTATCTATTTATCTATCTAGGTGGGCACTTGTCACCGGTGGAGGACTCTCCATGAGGAACTGAAGCTGATTTAATTCCTCTTTCCTCCAGATCAAACCTGAATACCTCCCCACCTTCCCCGGAGACTGACAAATAAAATAATTCATTAATGCAACTTACGACCCCTGACTCAGACTGCAACTAATGACTCGATTACTTTGATTATAATTGCAATTATGATTTTCTGTAACGTAACAGCAAGCGAATCATGATGGCACCAACTTGGTAATGACCCATTAGTAATAAAGATATCAGCAACTTGGTAATGACCCATTAATAATAAAGATATCAGCAACTTGGTAATGACCCATTAGTAATAAAGATATCAGCAACTTGGTAATGACCCATTAGTAATAAAGATATCAGCAACTTGGTAATGACCCATTAGTAATAAAGATATCAGCAACGGTAATGACCCATTAGTAATAAAGATATCAGCAACTTGGTAATGACCCATTGGTAATAAAGATATCAGCAACTTGGTAATGACCCATTAGTAATAAAGATATCAGCAACTTGGTAATGACCCATTAGTAATAAAGATATCAGCAACTTGGTAATGACCCATTGGTAATAAAGATATCAGCAACTTGGTAATGACCCATTAGTAATAAAGATATCAGCAACTTGGTAATGACCCATTAGTAATAAAGATATCAGCAACTTGGTAATGACCCATTAGTAATAAAGATATCAGCAACTTGGTAATGACCCATTAGTAATAAAGATATCAGCAACTTGGTAATGACCCATTAGTAATAAAGATATCAGCAACTTGGTAATGACCCATTAGTAATAAAGATATCAGCAACTTAGTAATGACCCATTAGTAATAAAGATATCAGCAACTTGGTAAGGACCCATTAGTAATAAAGATATCAGCAACTTGATAATGACCCATTAGTAATAAAGATATCAACAACGTAATGACCATTAGTAATAAAGATATCAGCAACTTGGTAAGGACCCATTAGTAATAAAGATATCAGCAACTTGGTAATGACCCATTAGTAATAAAGATATCAGCAACTTGTAATGACCCATTAGTAATAAAGATATCAGCAACTTGGTAATGACCCATTAGTAATAAAGATATCAGCAACTTGGTAATGAACCATTAGTAATAAAGATATCAGCAACTTGGTAATGACCCATTAGTAATAAAGATATCAGCAACTTGGTAATGACCCATTAGTAATAAAGATATCACCAACTTGGTAAGGACCCATTAGTAATAAAGATATCACCAACTTGGTAATGACCCATTAGTAATAAAGATATCACCAACTTGGTAATGACCCATTAGTAATAAAGATATCAGCAACTTGGTAATGACCCATTAGTAATAAAGATATCAGCAACTTGGTAAGGACCCATTAGTAATAAAGATATCAGCAACTTGGTAATGACCCATTAGTAATAAAGATATCAGCAACTTGGTAATGCTAACAGTATTTGGATAATGGTCATAACTTTTACTTTCAAATCACTAAATAACCAATGAGATTGTAGTCTTCAATCCTCCGATCAATCACTGTCTCAGCACTCTCACCACTGTCTCATCACTGTCTCATCACTCTCTCAGCACTGTCTCAGCACTCTCTCACCACTGTCTCATCACTCCTCAGCACTGTCTCAGCACTCTCTCAGCACTCTCTCAGCACTGTCTCAGCACTCTCTCAGCACTCTCTCAGCACTGTCTCATCACTGTCTCAGCACTGTCTCAGCACTCTCTCACCACTGTCTCAGCACTGTCTCAGCACTCTCTCAGCACTGTCTCATCACTGTCTCAGCACTGTCTCAGCACTCTCCACCACTGTCTCATCACTGTCTCAGCACTGTCTCAGCACTCTCTCAGCACTGTCTCAGCACTGTCTCAGCACTGTCTCCTAGCTCATGTGATCTCTTACATTATACAAGATTATGTATTATAAATTACTCAATACTTCATTTTGTTAATGTGATACGTCAGGAGTTAGCTAGTTCTTGCAACTGTAATTATTGCAGTTGGTGATAATAAGCCCACTTTAAAAACTAAGTGAATGGTAATTCCTTACCTGGTTCCAAGTAGCTTTTGGGCTTTCCTCGTATATAATACTAGTATTTAAATGGTATTCAAACCTGTTTAATATTAAACTGGCTTCAGGGATCTCCTTACTCCATATGTGTGTGTGCAAGTACCTTAAGAAATGATAGTTTAGTGGGTCACAACAAATATCATGAGGTCTGGCGTACCCCTGAAACAAACACCAAGTCCAGTCTGGCAACTCAGTGTCGCGATCTAGAACATTAAGTAACATTAAGTAACGAGGAAACAGGTGCGAGGGTGATAAAAACATGCCGGGTAGGTAGAAGTTTGTGAAGCGAAGATGGGAGGGTGTAGGATAATAACCAAGGTAATGGCCCAGCTGACGGCAGAACAACCACATGTTGCTTGTGGTTCGTGTTGGTCTGGATGGGGGGTTGAAGGGGGTGTTTTATCATGCAAAGTGGCAGTAGATGTTAAACAATAACAGCCACTCTGGGGAAGGAAGCTACACGACAACAACAGTCACAAGGAAGGATGAAGATACAACAATAGCCACCAGGGAAAATGGACGACCACCATGACCACAGTTCACAGAGTTGTACACTAATTGTTCATCCTGGAGATGTTACAGTAGTAATGGTGTTCAAACCACAGCACGGGTGGGAATTGAACTTGAGGCTAATGAGTTTTAAACTACAGACCAACGCGTTAGCCACTGGGCCACGCTGGCGGAGATTCATCTGTAAAAACTTGCATTTGTAGTCGAAGTGGTGCCTATCTAACCTTCCTATGGTGTATAAATATACCTAGTTGGATGAATCTTTTGTAGCCAGCTGGCCCATGGCTACCACGTCGGTCTGCACTTTTACCACTCATTCGCCCGTAGTTTCCCCGCCCCCGTACGGTGGTTTGTCTCTAATCGAGTCATTACGTTTCGTGAGTCGTAGTGGTGGTACTGGAGGTGCTGCACCAGTAATGGTGGTACTGGAGGTGCTGCACCAGTAATGGTGGTACTGGAGGTGCTGCACCAGTGGTGGTACTGGAGGTGCTGCACCAGTAATGGTGGTGCTGGAGGTGCTGCACCAGTAATGGTGGTACTGGGGTGCTGCACCAGTAATGGTGGTACTGGAGGTGCTGCACCAGTAGTGGTGGTACTGGGGTGCTGCACCAGTAATGGTGGTACTGGAGGTGCTGCACCAGTAATGGTGGTACTGGAGGTGCTGCACCGTAATGGTACTGGATGCTGCACCAGTAATGGTGGTACTGGAGGTGCTGCACCAGTAATGGTGGTACTGGAGGTGCTGCACCAGTAATGGTGGTACTGGAGGTGCTGCCCAGTAGTGGTGGTACTGGAGGTGCTGCACCGTAGTGGTGGTACTGGAGGTGCTGCACCAGTAATGGTGGTACTGGAGGTGCTGCACCAGTAATGGTGGTACTGGAGGTGCTGCACCAAGTGGGGTACTGGAGGTGCTGCACAAGTAGTGGTGGTACTGGAGGGTGCACCATAATGGTGGTAGTGTTGATTGGGTGCTGCACCAGTAGTGGTGGTATTGGAGGTGCTGCACCAGTAGTGGTGGTA